>CAMUPU010000002.1:667500-865000 GCA_947095535.1 Poecilobothrus nobilitatus | reverse complement strand
AACAAGTTAAGCTTAAGACTAAATTATTACATTAAATTTTACTTAATTTATACATTTAATTATGCTTAATTGACAATTTTAGTTAATAAATGAAAAAAATTATAATTTGTATTTTAACTTATAATTAATAAAATTACATTTTTGGTGAGAAATTGATTTAATTTTAATTCCCATAGAAATATTGCTTTATCAACATTTTTACATTAAACATGTTTGAACTTGAATTTGTATCCACATGCACCTGTTGTAACTTGATCTATCAGATATTGAAATAATGTTAGATGTAATTTGAGATGGTGATAACTCCTCCCCTTTTAAAGATCCGCGATCCGTGGATCAAGATTTAATTGAATTGATTGCAATTGTGGTTGCTCCTCTTTTTGTTGTTTTTGTGCTTCGGTTAACATTATTTTTTGCTTTTTTTTCCTCAATTTGATGAATGTTGCTAGCGCCAACGTGATGATTATTGCTATAATTATTGTAATATTTATATAAGATGTCGCTTCATGGTTGAAGAATAATTTTTCTAATTTCTCTGAAATCGTTTTTATGTAGATAATGTAGATATTTTAGATCGAGCCTTGTTCCTGTTTTATTTATGTTAGGTTGCAAAATTGGTGGTAGTATATGAGAAGTCCTTATTTCGTTATTAGTGAAGATCATGTCCTTTATTTGCAGCGTTTCGTTCTTGAATTGAATGAGAAAGGTGCCTTCTAGATGTTTACTGGAGGTGTTGTCTTTGATTGTTCCATTGAAATTTGTTAGGAATATGGTGTTTTCGTTGATGGGTTCTATTAACTCTTCTCCATTTATCTGATATTCGCAACTTGCATTAAGACCTTTCATTAATTGGATAATACAATGAGTACTTTCTAGCTGCTTTATTTGGTTTTTTCTGCATATGATAGTTTCCCCAAATAAATCGCATTTCTCTACAATTCCGAAAGTTGTCTCTTGGTTTGTCAGAAGTTCCTTGTGTTCCAAGTATATCTGCTTGTTGTCTTTTATAGTTGGTCTTATAACGACATGGTTGAAAGTTTCTTCGCCTGTTTTGGGAATAGATATTATATAAGGAATTGTAAAGTTTTTTACCATTATAGTTGGAGTTGCGTATTCAATAGCTTCTATTTCATTTGCGTATGGTAAGGTTTCTATTTCTGTTATTAATTGATTTACTTCGTTTTTACTTAAAAGATTCGTGTTGATGATTCCTCAAAATTTCATCTGCGTTTTCCATTAGAATTTTATTGATTTTGTACTGTTCGTTATTGTTCATGATAATTTCATTTTGACTTTCGACCACTTTGTCCCAATCTGTAGCATCGGGTGATCCCGCTATCCACTTCCATGCAGTTCCAATCCAATTAATTGAGCGACGTACTCTTCCTGGTTGACCCTGTAGTTCCGATACTAGATCCAATATTTGGTTAAATTGATGAACTATCTGAGATTTAAAGGTGCTTTTCTCGTTTATTGTTGTTATCATTGGTAGCATACTGTCGATTATTTCTTTATATTTGATTAAATCTATGAGATGAACTATATTTAGGTTTCCATTCAGGATTTTTCCTCTTCCTTCTTTAATTGCTATTATTGGAGTGTTGTATGTGAATAGGTCAAATGAATATGACATCGTCCATAAACTAAAATTAAAGCTGGAAAGAAATTGAAATTTTTGTTAATTAATATTTTTGAGCTGCGATTTATGGATTCTTCTTCCTCATGTAGTAGTAATTGTGACTCTATTATTATTTGCGACAGTTTCCTTAGTGAATTTAGGCTTATCTTTTCCTTGAATTTGCTTTATTGCTGCGAAAACAGTTTGACCCATTTCGTAAGTTTTTGGTTGATTTCGTTTATGTTTTTCTCGATTAATTTTATATTTCTGATATTTTCTAATACGTCCTATAAGGTCTTCGGTTACTTTTTCTTTAAAATTGAGCAAATTCTGATAGTTAATTCGCTCGATTCTTCCAAAGAAGATGTCACTAGGTTTCTTTTGTGTTACAGAATGAAATGTGTTGTTGTATCTGTCAACTGCTATATTCACTAGTTCTTTCATATTTAAATCCCTGTTTTCACTTTTTAAACATCTGATAATTTCGATTACTGTTGAATGTGCTCTTTCCACAGCTCCGTTTACCTCGCTTTTTTGTGGTGGTGTGAAGTATAATTCTATTCCGAGTGTTTTTATATAATCTGTTACAATTGGGCTTATAAAACTTCCTTCGTTGTCCATTACTATCATGCTTGGTATTGTAAAATAGTGAATGATTTTGATCAGTTTTTCCCTTATATGAAGTACGGATTTATCCTTTATATGGAATAATTTTAAAAATTTAGAAAATTTGTCGATACAGCTGAAATTTTTCGTTCTGTATTTCAATTATGTCTATGTGAATTATTTCCGTTGGATAAACTGGTATTGGTGTCGGTTGTAGGTGAGGTTTATTAGGATGTCTGTCATATTTATTCCTATTACATTCTTCGCAAGATGCGGTGAATTTCTTGATTAATGATGTCATTCTTGGAAAATAGTATTCTTCGAGTATTTGTTCTTTATTTTCACGGTGATTCCTATGCGCTCTTTTGTGAGTTTCTTTAATGATTGAGAAAATGTTTTCTTCTTTGCAAATATCCTGTACTATCCTTTGGGTTATTCTGATTTTATAACTTAAAAGATGTTCTTTGTATACGTCCTGCAATATTTGAATGAAATTTTCTGGAATTTTTATACCATTTATTATAGTTGGGTGTAATTTTTCTTTTAGAACTTTAGTTAGGCTTCTTTCATTTATGACTGGTAAGCTGATATAATGGCGATTGTATGTTGGATGTGGCACTTCGAAAGCTTCACAATCTTTACCCTGTGTGATAATAAGTTGTTTTCTAAAAACATTTAATGGTACTTCGACATGTGGGATGAGATTTATACTGTCTTCTTCTGCACTGTGAATTGTTTCGCTTGCAGTTTCTGTTGATGATGATGACAAATTATTGATTTCTGTTGGTAATCTTGACAGAGCGTCTGCGACTTTGTTGGTACATCCTGGTTTGTATGTTAATTTATAATTGTATTCCTCTAGTCTTGCTTTCCATCGTTTTAGTTTTGCGTTGTTATTCTTACTTCCTAGGGCAAATGTTAACGGTTGATGGTCTGTTAGTATGTTGATTTGTTTTGCTCCGTATAAATAATTTCTCAGATTTTCTAAGGCCCAGACTATTGCCAGCATCTCTTTCTCGTTTGTGGCATAATTCTCCTCGGTTTTATTTAAAGATCTAGAAATATAGGTTATTGGTTTATCTTTACCTAATTCGCCTTGCGATAAAACGGCTCCGATGGCATGGTTGGATGCGTCTGTTGTTAGCAAAAATGGTTTGTTGAAATCTGGAAAGATCAACAATTCTGATGATGAAAGCAATGTTTTCAATGTTTGAAAAGCTTCTTGTTCTTCTTTGTTAAATTTTATTTTTATTTTTTTTGATTGATTTGCACTGATTTGAGCATTCTCCCCTCTCGTCATATTGGTAAGTGGTTTTCCTATTTTAGCGAAGTCCCTGATAAAACGTCTATAATATGATGTTAGTCCCAAAAATCCTTTTAGTTCTTTCAAATTTTCTGGTGCTTTCATATTTTTGATAGCTGCAACTTTCGCCGGATTTGGTTTGATACCTTCATGAGTGATGATGTATCCCAAGAACTCGGTTTCCTGCTTTAAAAATTCGGTTTTGTCCAGGTTCACTCGTAAGTTAGCTTCCTGCAATTTTAAAAAAATTTTTTTGATATTATTTAAATGTTCATCTTCTGTTTCTCCTCCAAATATGATGATATCGTCGATGTACACGTAACAAATTTTTCCTATGAATTCTTTAAGCACATCATCTATCATTCGTTGGAAAATTGCTGGTGCATTTTTTAATCCAAAAGGAAGCCTTTTGAATTCATACTTCCCATTCAATGTTGAAAATGCAGTTTTTTGGATGTCAGCATTTCTCATTTTAATTTGGTCCAGATGTTAAATCCACTGTAGTAAAGTATTTTGAGTTATTCAAATTTGCAATAGTATTTGTAATATCCGGAATGGGATAAGTGTCAGACACTGTAACAGCATTTAGTTTCTTGAAATCGATCACCATCCTGTATTTTTTATTCCAGATGCGTCCATTTTTTTCTCTACTATCCAAATTGGTGCGTTGTATGGGCTTTTCGAAGGTTTTATAATTCCATCTTCTAAAAGTTTCCTTATTTGTTTATCAACTTCTGGTCTCATAGCAACTGGATATGGGTATGTTTTAACATATACTGGTTCGTCCGTGATTGTTTTTATCTCTGCTTCCACATTAGTTTCGATAGTTTCTCTGTCATTTATAGGGCCAAATAATTTTTCAAATTTTTTTAGTAATGATTTAACTTTTTGTTTTGTTTCATACTGTAAATGACCATCTCTTATTTCTATATTGTTAACTTGAGCTGATTGCTTTTCTTTTAAAGGGATTTTTATATTAGGTGGAATTATCAGGAGATTATTTTTTCTATCTATTAAAGCTCCTAGTTGTTTTAGTGTATCATCTCCTATGATACCGTCGAATGATTTTAATCCTGGTAGCACGAAAAATTCCACTTCTATGTTAATTCCTAAACTTTTGAAAATTTTCCCGGTTATTTTCTGATTTATTGTTACATCTCCACCTGCAGAATTTATTTTAAAAGATTTATTAGTTGGTATACTTTTTTCAGCATGTTCTGGCTTAACGAAATTTTTGTTGGCTCCTGTATCAATCAAAAGTTTGAGGGTTTTATTATTTGGCATTTTATATTCTATATGTGGAATGCTTGAAAGGCACCCATCATAAAATTTAGCTCGCCGTTTTCTTCATTGTTTGCTGGATTATTTTCTTCTTCATGATCCTCGTAATATGTTGGGGAATCTTCGTATCCTACATAATCTTCATCTGCTATGCCATCATTATGTGTTTCTAAATTAAATATCCGTTGATGTTTATGTGGAGAATATTCTTCCGTTGTAATCTCTCTTTTTACGCCACTATTGTTAAACGGTCGGTTCATGTAGTTGACTTGTCTAGTTTGTAAAGAACTGTCAGTTTCCATTGGTGTAGGTGGTTTAGGTTGTATTGGTCTTGGTGGTATAAAATTTGGCTGGTTTCTGTATGGTTGAGTTGATTCTTGTTGATGGTTGTACATATTGTTTCTTCTACGTATTTCTGAAAAACTTGGCTTATATGTTGGAAATGATGTTTGTTTTGGGCTGAATATTTGGTTAATCGGTGCTGTAACTGTATTGTTGAAGTCTCTTCTGTGAATTGAAATATTTCTGAAATTGAGATTTTGAATTTCTAAGCATGTTGTGTATGCTTCTGGTAAGGTTTGAGGCTTTTGAATGATTAACATCTTTGATAGTTCTCCTTTTAGACCTCTGATAAATACGTCAAGGGCTCTATTCCTATAAGTTTCCGATAGAACTCCTATTGTTTCTGGAGTGTAATCTTCAGTTTCTAATTTATTTATTATTAGTGAAAGCTGGTGGTTTACGTGCGCGTAGAACTCATCTATGGTGAACTTGCCTTGATATAATTGGCTAAGTTGGTGTTCCAAAGTTCTGATATCTCGTTTATCAGCATAATGGAGCGATAAACATTTTTTAATGCTTGGCCAATCTTCGTCGAATATGTTATATGATACCAGTGCTGCATCTGCTTTTCCTCTCATTTTTTGTCTAATTGCCTGCAATATAGCGCGGTAAATTGGTTTATTGGACACTATTTTGTAGTCATCTAGGATGCTTTCGACGCTATGTACCCATGATGTATAATGAATGGGATTGCCATCAAAATTTGTTAATTCCTTGACAGAATCCGGCAATTTACTAATGTCCTTTAGATCCTGTTCACTTTTGGGTTTCGATTGGGTTCCGGCATTTGATGTTGATTGTATCGGATTTCGCGATTTTTCTAACCGTTCCAGACTTGATTCTAATTTTTTTATTAGATCATATTGTGCATTCATAGCACCTGTTAGATCGGTTATATTCTTCTGGAGTTGATCCATCGTTTAAAAGATTTTTATTTCTTAATTCTTATAATTCTTATTAAATTTAAATGAGTTAGTTATTTTATTAAATTTTATTCTAATTTTATTAATTTTTATTTTAATTTTTAAATTTTCTTTTATTTTAATTAAGTTTATTTTATTTTAATTTTGTTAAGTTTTGTTTTATTTTAATTTTAAAAAATTTTTTTATTTTAATTTAATTAATTTTTATTTTATTTAGGTAATTTTAAATTTTATTTTATTTTAATTTTTTTAGATTTTAATTTTATTAAATTTTATTTTATTTTAATTTTATTAAGTTTTGTTTTGTTTTAATTTTATTAAATTTAATTTTAATTTTATTAAATTTTTATAAAGTTTATAATTACTTATATTTTATTCTTTTTTAATTTATTTTTGAAAAATTTATTGTTTTATTTTCTTTTATTGACAATATTTTAATTTTGTTCAAGGAAGTTTAAAAACTTACTAAATGAAGGCTTTAATGGCGTGGGTTCGCATGCCTTATTTTTCCCAGTGAGTCTGCAACTTTGTTCTACAGTTGATGGATGATCTGTGTTACTCCTTTTTAGATAAAGACGTTAGCCTTGTCTATATCCTACTAATGGCACAATTATCAAGTCACTATCAATACACTTTTTTGTTGATTGCACTATCGTTTACTTTTGATATAATGCAATTTAGTTTTTTATTTTTGAATTTCTTTTTCCCGGATTTTATATGTATATAATTTTTTCGCTCAGTAATTTTACGATATATTTATACTTTAATCTCGCGTTTTAAAAATTTTTTTTAGCTCGGGCGCCAGTTAACGAAATGAAATTTATTTCGTGTTAAAAAAAAATGTTTATTAGAACAAGTTAAGCTTAAGACTAAATTATTACATTAAATTTTACTTAATTTATACATTTAATTATGCTTAATTGACAATTTTAGTTAATAAATGAAAAAAATTATAATTTGTATTTTAACTTATAATTAATAAAATTACATTTTTGGTGAGAAATTGATTTAATTTTAATTCCCATAGAAATATTGCTTTATCAACATTTTTATACTAAACATGTTTGAACTTGAATTTGTATCCACATGCACCTGTTGTAACTTGATCTATCAGATATTGAAATAATGTTAGATGTAATTTGAGATGGTGATAACTACAATAACAATAACAATAACAATAACAATAACAATAACAATAACAATAACAATAACAATAACAATAACAATAACAATAACAATAACAATAACAATAACAATAACAATAACAATAACAATAACAATAACAATAACAATAACAATAACAATAACAATAACAATAACAATAACAATAACAATAACAATAACAATAACAATAACAATAACAATAACAATAACAATAACAATAACAATAACAATAACAATAACAATAACAATAACAATAACAATAACAATAACAATAACAATAACAATAACAATAACAATAACAATAACAATAACAATAACAATAACAATAACAATAACAATAACAATAACAATAACAATAACAATAACAATAACAATAACAATAACAATAACAATAACAATAACAATAACAATAACAATAACAATAACAATAACAATAACAATAACAATAACAATAACAATAACAATAACAATAACAATAACAATAACAATAACAATAACAATAACAATAACAATAACAATAACAATAACAATAACAATAACAATAACAATAACAATAACAATAACAATAACAATAACAATAACAATAACAATAACAATAACAATAACAATAACAATAACAATAACAATAACAATAACAATAACAATAACAATAACAATAACAATAACAATAACAATAACAATAACAATAACAATAACAATAACAATAACAATAACAATAACAATAACAATAACAATAACAATAACAATAACAATAACAATAACAATAACAATAACAATAACAATAACAATAACAATAACAATAACAATAACAATAACAATAACAATAACAATAACAATAACAATAACAATAACAATAACAATAACAATAACAATAACAATAACAATAACAATAACAATAACAATAACAATAACAATAACAATAACAATAACAATAACAATAACAATAACAATAGCAATAACAATAACAATAACAATAACAATAACAATAACAATAACAATAACAATAACAATAACAATAACAATAACAATAACAATAACAATAACAATAACAATAACAATAACAATAACAATAACAATAACAATAACAATAACAATAACAATAACAATAACAATAACAATAACAATAACAATAACAATAACAATAACAATAACAATAACAATAACAATAACAATAACAATAACAATAACAATAACAATAACAATAACAATAACAATAACAATAACAATAACAATAACAATAACAATAACAATAACAATAACAATAGCAATAACAATAACAATAACAATAACAATAACAATAACAATAACAATAACAATAACAATAACAATAACAATAACAATAACAATAACAATAACAATAACAATAACAATAACAATAACAATAACAATAACAATAACAATAACAATAACAATAACAATAACAATAACAATAACAATAACAATAACAATAACAATAACAATAACAATAACAATAACAATAACAATAACAATAACAATAACAATAACAATAACAATAACAATAACAATAACAATAACAATAACAATAACAATAACAATAACAATAACAATAACAATAACAATAACAATAACAATAACAATAACAATAACAATAACAATAACAATAACAATAACAATAACAATAACAATAACAATAACAATAACAATAACAATAACAATAACAATAACAATAACAATAACAATAACAATAACAATAACAATAACAATAACAATAACAATAACAATAACAATAACAATAACAATAACAATAACAATAACAATAACAATAACAATAACAATAACAATAACAATAACAATAACAATAACAATAACAATAACAATAACAATAACAATAACAATAACAATAACAATAACAATAACAATAACAATAACAATAACAATAACAATAACAATAACAATAACAATAACAATAACAATAACAATAACAATAACAATAACAATAACAATAACAATAACAATAACAATAACAATAACAATAACAATAACAATAACAATAACAATAACAATAACAATAACAATAACAATAACCATTACCATAACAATAACAATAACAATAACAATAACCATTACCATAACAATAACAATAACAATAACAATAACAATAACAATAACAATAACAATAACAATAACAATAACAATAACAATAACAATAACAATAACAATAACAATAACAATAACAATAACAATAACAATAACAATAACAATAACAATAACAATAACAATAACAATAACAATAACAATAACAATAACAATAACAATAACAATAACAATAACAATAACAATAACAATAACAATAACAATAACAATAACAATAACAATAACAATAACAATAACAATAACAATAACAATAACAATAACAATAACAATAACAATAACAATAACAATAACAATAACAATAACAATAACAATAACAATAACAATAACAATAACAATAACAATAACAATAACAATAACAATAACAATAACAATAACAATAACAATAACAATAACAATAACAATAACAATAACAATAACAATAACAATAACAATAACAATAACAATAACAATAACAATAACAATAACAATAACAATAACAATAACAATAACAATAACAATAACAATAACAATAACAATAACAATAACAATAACAATAACAATAACAATAACAATAACAATAACAATAACAATAACAATAACAATAACAATAACAATAACAATAACAATAACAATAACAATAACAATAACAATAACAATAACAATAACAATAACAATAACAATAACAATAACAATAACAATAACAATAACAATAACAATAACAATAACAATAACAATAACAATAACAATAACAATAACAATAACAATAACAATAACAATAACAATAACAATAACAATAACAATAACAATAACAATAACAATAACAATAACAATAACAATAACAATAACAATAACAATAACAATAACAATAACAATAACAATAACAATAACAATAACAATAACAATAACAATAACAATAACAATAACAATAACAATAACAATAACAATAACAATAACAATAACAATAACAATAACAATAACAATAACAATAACAATAACAATAACAATAACAATAACAATAACAATAACAATAACAATAACAATAACAATAACAATAACAATAACAATAACAATAACAATAACAATAACAATAACAATAACAATAACAATAACAATAACAATAACAATAACAATAACAATAACAATAACAATAACAATAACAATAACAATAACAATAACAATAACAATAACAATAACAATAACAATAACAATAACAATAACAATAACAATAACAATAACAATAACAATAACAATAGCAATAACAATAACAATAACAATAACAATAACAATAACAATAACAATAACAATAGCAATAACAATAACAATAACAATAACAATAACAATAACAATAACAATAACAATAACAATAACAATAACAATAACAATAACAATAACAATAACAATAACAATAACAATAACAATAACAATAACAATAACAATAACAATAACAATAACAATAACAATAACAATAACAATAACAATAACAATAACAATAACAATAACAATAACAATAACAATAACAATAACAATAACAATAACAATAACAATAACAATAACAATAACAATAACAATAACAATAACAATAACAATAACAATAACAATAACAATAACAATAACAATAACAATAACAATAACAATAACAATAACAATAACAATAACAATAACAATAACAATAACAATAACAATAACAATAACAATAACAATAACAATAACAATAACAATAACAATAACAATAACAATAACAATAACAATAACAATAACAATAACAATAACAATAACAATAACAATAACAATAACAATAACAATAACAATAACAATAACAATAACAATAACAATAACAATAACAATAACAATAACAATAACAATAACAATAACAATAACAATAACAATAACAATAACAATAACAATAACAATAACAATAACAATAACAATAACAATAACAATAACAATAACAATAACAATAACAATAACAATAACAATAACAATAACAATAACAATAACAATAACAATAACAATAACAATAACAATAACAATAACAATAACAATAACAATAACAATAACAATAACCATAACAATAACAATAACAATAACAATAACAATAACAATAACAATAACAATAACAATAACCATAACAATAACAATAACAATAACAATAACAAATTACAATAACAATAACAAATTACAATAATAATAACAATAACAATAACAATAACAATAACAATAACAATAACAATAACAATAACAATAACAATAACAATAACAATAACAATAACAATAACAATAACAATAACAATAACAATAACAATAACAATAACAATAACAATAACAATAACAATAACAATAACAATAACAATAACAATAACAATAACAATAACAATAACAATAACAATAACAATAACAATAACAATAACAATAACAATAACAATAACAATAACAATAACAATAACAATAACAATAACAATAACAATAACAATAACAATAACAATAACAATAACAATAACAATAACAATAACAATAACAATAACAATAACAATAACAATAACAAATTACAATAACAATAACAATAACAATATCCCTACTTTCCTATCCCTACTCCCTAGCCAATATACCGCGTTCGCAGGTAAGGGTTTCATCCCACTATATTGGCTAAAGGGGGAGGTGGGTTTAGTCAGTAAGAATCTGACACTACCAAAGTGGAAACTCTTGGTGTCTTTGGAAGATTCCCACCTCCCTTAGGAAAAAAAAATAAAAATAAAAAATTGTCGAGTCAGTCCAAAAAAATTTATTTATATCTGTCCATTTGAATGCCTTAGATACTTGGTCCATAAGTTGTAGTACAAGTTGAGCTCCATATAATTCCAAGGGTAGAATTGACACTGTTTTTGTCGGAGCTACCTTCGACTTTGAAGTGAACAAATTGGTTATGATTTTACCATCTGGCTTTTCAATTCTAATGTAGATAACTGCGGCATAAGCTATCATAGAACCATCTGCAAATCCACGTAATTGTATTACATCTCCGGGTTCGTAGTTTATTCAGCGGGGTATATTAATTCCTTGAATATTACAAAGATCATTACGTAAGTTGTTCCATTGATCTTGTAAATAATCTGACAAAGGGCAATCCCAAACAATTTGAGTTAGCCATAATTGTTGCAATAATGATTTACCCTGTATAAGTATTGGTTGCAACCAACCAAGAGGATCAAAGAGTTTAGATATTTCTGATAATATTGATCTTTTCGTATGAAGATTCTTTTCCTGCTTTTGTTGGCTCGCCTTATAAAAAAAAGCATCAGTAGGTAATCCTGCACTTGGGGATGGGAAAAAATCATGCCACATCGCACCGAAGACCAAGCCCACTGACCTATATTTTGATTGATGGGTTTAATGTAGGTTATTCTTGGTTAGTAGGTCGAAAACTTGTTTTGTTTGTTTTGATTTAGGTTATAGGCATGGATTGTTAACTTATAAGTTGCAAGTGGTTGTATAGTAGGAAATGAAGGTTGTTGGTACTGTAGAAGTTGTTAGGCAAGGTTAATGAACTGAACAAGTTTAGGATATTTAGGTTTTTCAATAAATTCATTGATACTTTGTAATAGGATATCATGATTTTAGAAATAGCGAGACCAACTTCTTCTATACGTCGTTGAAATCTACTTCTATCACGTACGTATTCTTCCCAATGACCTTTCCTTGCTAATCTGTAAGCATAGACCCATACATGCATAACGTGAATTTCTTGTTTTATGTTGAAGTAAACTTTTTTTTGTTATTTAAATTCATATTGTGCAAGTATGAAAATTGAAGGTCTTAATCTAACATTTTTTCTTTTAAAAGATACATAATATACATTAAAACAATTTTTAACAGCACATATGAAACTCTTGTTTGATAAGTGTATAGGACAATTTCAATTAAAGTTTTCAATCTTTTGTAATGATGGCAAGTCTCTGCTTAGATCTTCTATTTTAACACTGTCAATGTACTTTTGAAGGAAAAGTTTTTTTTGTTCTCTTTTAACATAAATTTTTTCCACTGACTCTAAATAGTGTTTTAATATACATTTTACATCTAAATATTCAACTAAACCGTTATTCCATTTAAGTCCATTTATTTTATTTTCGCAATACTGGTTATTATATTTCACATCTTGACTAAGCTCTTCTGGGTACAGTGCTTTGAAATGATACACAGTTGGAATTAAACTTTCTTTTTCAAGTATGGCTAACTATTTTAGGAAATATTGTTTTTCATTTCCTTGCAAAAATTGTAGGTCAACTATAAAAACTTGTTTAACCATGTCGAAGGTTTGTAAAAGAATGTTGAATGAAATAACTAAATTTACATTTATATTCATTTCGAAAAAAAGCTGTTCATATAAATATAGGTTAGCAATGATTGTTTTAACTAATTCAACTATATTGTTTCACCCATTTACAATGATGGTGGCGGGGCCATCCTGCTGTGGTAAAACCACATTTATTCGTAATTTAATTAAATATAAAGAAGAAAATATACTACCACATATTAATAGAATTATTTGGTGTAATCCAGACAAAAATGCTGTTCCACTACATATGAAAGATGTTGAATATAGTAACACTATTCCAGTTTTATTGATAATTAAGAATCTTTGTTAGTTATTATCGATGATATGATATTAAGTTCTCATGATAAGTTTGTATGTAATTTATTTACTAGAGGATCACATCTTAGAAATTTATCTGTAATATTTGTAACACAAAATGTTTTTTATCAGGGTAAATTTTCAAGAGATATTTCACTCAACTGTAAATATTTAGTACTTTTCAAAAATCCAAGAGATAAATCGCAGATATTACCTCTAGCTCGCCAAATATATCCCAATCAAATTAAAGCATTTGAAAAAGTATATAATGATGTGACGTCAATCCCATATGGCTATATATTAATAGATCTTACTCAAGACGTTAATGATATATTTCGATTAAGAAGTGATATATTTGGGAAACGTTTGTGTTATTGTACGTGAGATCAATTAGAACAATTTGGGGAGGAATATGAAACGTTTGAAGACCAATCGACATATATTGCACCTATTAGAAACCTCTAAACCAAAATTCCAGAAAGTAATTATAAAACACTGTGACCCTGAAGTAATATCACTTATTTGACCACTTATTTGCCGGAAAAAATCTGTAAATAGCAAAAGAAAAATTATTATTTAACGTGGTGGATTTTTACCTACACTTCTTGGTGCAATACTATCAGGGATCATCGGAAATTTTATAAAATGAATAATACAACATTTAATAAAATGAAATAATAAAAATATGAAAAAATATGAAAAAACCAATACACCAATAAAAATATGAAAAAAATATTGTTAAATACACATCTCACGGATACTCAAAAATGGTATTTATACAGACAAAATTTGTTTAAAATAAGAAACAAAAAACGACAACTTCCTAGAAATAAAGAGGAGAAAATAAAAATTACGGAAACAAAAGGTACTCAAACTCGTGCAAACCCAATGTGTATAGATGCGGAAACTCAATCGCATTTTCCTGAATATAACAATGTTGGAATACAAGTTGTTCGTGAAGAAGAAGAAGTATATGAAAAAGAAGCTGATGACGAAGTAAGCATTGTCAGCTGCTTCAGTTGGAGAACGCCTTAGAAAAAGAAAATCAATTAGAAATCAAAATGTACAAATTTTTGAAACTGATACAGAAGACATTATAACTGTTCCTTTAGATAGCCCAAGCCCACCAACGAAAAAAGAAAAAACTATAAATAGCAAAGAGTTGAATAATTCATCAAGACGTGTTTTAAGGTCAGCAGTAGGTAATACTCAAACAGAACTTAATTTTCCAATTCGTAAGAATAAATCCGCAAGCTCATGGACAACATACAAGTAAATGATGAATTTTATGTCACTTTACTCAGTGATTCATCTATCAACTATTATCCATAAAATTCATTATCATCTTTTACAAATAAAATGAATAAATACATGTGTGATTCAAGGTGGAAAGTCGGTATTTCAGAAATGTATGTTAATGATTTCGTTCCAAATGTGAAGAATGGGAAAAAAGTACTCAAATATTTATTAAAGGTATGCAGAAAGATATGATAGGAGTTGGAACATCATATATTCCATACATAGAAAAACAAATGATATGCGACTGGAAAGGTTTTCTACTACCAACACTAATTCAAAATATACGCCCACTTAATAGGTTTACAAGAAAAGAAGTTGAACGACAGTTGATTTGGGGAATTTTTAATTTTATAAACGATGAAGTTCATTATACACAACCAACGAAAGCTGAGGAGATGCCTAAAAATTTAAGTTACACCACAATAAGTGTAACTAAGCCTAAAATATATATAAAAATAAGAGCAAATTACGCTTATAGCCTCGAAGGACTTTTGACAACATGTTTCAATCAAGTATCTTTTAAAGTTACAGATTTTAAAAAATATAAATCACGTGTAATAGAAGCTTTCAAAACTTTTATAGATAGTGTACAATTGATTCCCATTAGTAAACCAGATGTGATTTATGTGATAAATATGGATACAAAATAAACTTTTCCAATAGTTCAATTCCAACAAAAATTGTATTACATTTTAAAAAAGTATAAATAAAAGAGATTTTACAAAACTATATATTATTTTATTTTATTCATTATGGAGAGAGCGTACTACAAATATTATTTAGTTCAATCAGGAAAAGGTCTTGAGGATATTGGTCCTTTGTTACACTCAATTGTACTTTACCAAAGGGGACGAGGGTTAGGGAGCTTTTTCTGTGGTCTTTTTAGATATTTAAAACCAATATTTACGCTTGGAGCTCATATATTTTTTAAAAAGAGGTTATTAACTCTGATATTAATGCATTATCTGATATTGCCACAGGTGCAAATGTAAAAGAAGTGGTTCAAGATCGAAGTAAAGAGATAATGAAAAATGTAAGACGAGGTGCAGTTCGGAAACTCAATGAAATGTATGGACAAGGCAAAAGAAAACGAAGAAAACCTATAAAAACATCTCTCATTAATAATTTAAATTATTTTACGTCGAAGCGATGCAAAGTTAATAACAAAAACAAACAAAAAGATATTTTTGAATAATTATGATTGAATGTATGAAATCAGAGCTTGATATTTTTAAAACACAGCCTATTCAGTCAAGTATTTTACGATCTGAAGAAGTTTCCTATAACCCTATTGCTTCTTTAGATAATCCATCTGTCATAGAATTTGTTTCACTAGGGCACGGTGATACATATAGAGACTTGTCTTCGACATATCTAAAATTAAAAGTACAAATTTTAAAAAAAGATTGAACTCAATGGAATAAAGATAAAAAAATTGATGGAACACCTATACAACAACCAAGTGTGGTTAATAATATGTTACATTCATTAATAAAACAATGCAATGTTCAACTAAATGGAAAGAATATATCTCCATCAGATGGCAATTATCATTACAGAGCTTATATTGAATCATTGTTAAATTATGATACGGATGCCGCTACAATGCATTTGGAGTGTGGTGGATGGATGTTAGATAAGCCAAATATAGCAAAAACAGATAATAGTGGTTCAAAAGAACGTCAAAAATTATACCAAAATGGCAATGTAGTGGAACTTATGGGGAAACTACATTTAGATATGTTTAACCAACCTACACTTCTCATAAACAATGTCGATGTTCGAGTTATCCTAATATTAGAAAAACCAGATTTTTACGTCTTTGCAGATGATACTGATGAATCTCAACTGAAAATTTTAGAAGCCACTTTATTTATGAGACATGTAACAATTATTCCTAGTGTGCTATTAGCACATAATGCTGTATTGGAAAAAACTAATGCCAAATACAATTACAAACGGGTAGACGTAAACACTTTTACCATTTCCATTCAAAACTTTTCATTTCACTTGATAATGTTTTTCACACAATCATTTTTTGCATGACAGAAAATACAGGTTACTCTGGAAAAAGGTCAAAAAACCCATACAATTTTAAACATTTTGATATTTCACAATTTGTGTTAAACGTAAATGGTGTTCAAATACCTAATTTAGCAATTGAAACCAGTTTTTCAGATGAAAATAATTGCTGTACAAGAGCATACAGTACACTTTTTTCAGGAACTGGAATTTACCATAATGATAAAGGTCATCAGATAACAAAAACCATGTTTAGTAATGGGTTTTTCATTCCAGCTTTTGATTTAACTCCAGATGCATCAGGAAATGAAGTGTGTCAAGGTCTACTAAATCAAGGTACAGTTAGAATTGAGGCAAGGCTATCAAAACCACTTACATCTACACTGACTGCTATTGTTTATGGAGAATTTGATGCAAGTTTACAAATTGAATTATGTATAAATAGCATACATAAAAATAAATTTGAATATTTGACAAAATGTCACTGTCTTGTGCACTTCTGGATGTAACATTTTGTAGTGATGATAATAATACCTTGTTTGCGAAAGATATTTGTATAGTTGGTTTTAAAGAACCTTGTTAAAATTTTGTAAAAGAGCTCAAGTATAAATTTCCAACTAGGGATTTTATAAATGATAATTTTGATAATTACTCTTTTGGAACTGTGTACAACAAAAAAATAAATAAAGAGCTCTGTCAAATACTAGAAAAATTTGATGTTATTATAACAAATAAAAAAATCAAAAAAGAGTTTTTATCAAATTATATTAAAGAAACAACTAAAGTATATGACTTGAGTCAATTTGATTGCTGAATACATTAGAGATAAGTGACGTATTAAGATGTAACAAACACACACGTAAATTTTTTAAAGGAGTTTTTGCTCTGGATCAACTCCCCAGAATAATTGAAAAACAAACTTTTTTAATTGTAAACACTGATAAATCAAAAGATCCGGGAACACATTGGTTAGCTATTTTTAAGCCAAAGAATGGCTATGTTGAATATTTTGTTTTGTTTGGTAGAAAACCAGATAAATTAGAAATTTTAAGTTACTTAAAAAATCAATGTATAATTTTTAATAAGAAACAGTTACAAAGTAACTATTCAGATGTCTGTGGGCAATATTGTTGTGTTTATACGTGGTATAGATGTTGCGGTTATAGTATGAACGCTTTTTTAAAAAAATTTAATAAAGGAAATCAACTAGAAAACGATAAGTATATTTTAAGTACCTTTCAAAATGTATTTGGAAAATATAACTCATTACAAATTTGTGTTCCTAAAACGTATAAATAATAAAAACAATATAAACAGGTTTTAGTGAAATTAAAGGAATGGAAGCACCAGGTCAGAATACAAATTTATTGCTAAGTTACACATATTTTCTCAATAAGAGTCATACATTAAAAATTGCTGTTGAATTTGACTGTGAGTCATTTGAAGCCTCAAGTATAATTCACCGTATTGGTAAAAAGTCAATTGTCTTAAAATATCATGAATGGAATAAATTTTATTACGAATTTAACAAAAAACTCGATAAGCTGATAATAAAAGATATAAAACAGAACTTTCATCATGGGCGAAAATCAGCGAACAGGCAAAGTATAAGTATTAACAAAGAAGAAGCAGAGCAGTTTTACAATTTAAGCGATTTTCTTCACGCAGTGATGACCTATTATAAATCTGCTGAGTTAAATGTAAAAGACTATGTTCGGGAATATCTAAATTTATGTGTCGAACAACAAGTATTTAGGTTAGAAAGAGAAATTTATGTACCAATACAACGTTTTAATGTACAATGTAATTATTCAAAGTTATTTTTTGAAATTCCTGTAATTTTAAAGGAACAAATCTGTAATATACTACATAAAACAAACAAAATAAATCACAACAAATAATATAAAAATTTTTATTTTTTATTTATATGTTTTAGATAAACAAATATTTTTCTATACACCTTTCATTAAAATAATAAATCATTGAAATAATCAAGACCCCCCTGCTGATTATTTATGTACCAAATTTCAGTAAATGGAACTGCTTCCTCATCTTTCTCAATTTCTTCTTCCACTTCTTCTTCTTCGTCTTCTAATTCAACTATCTGGAACGGTGGTATAAATTCCTCAGTTTCTGCTAAATCTTCGTCGTCCATGGTGAACGTAATTTCATTTTCTTGTATCTGACCTTGTGTATTTACATCATCTACAGTTTCTTTAAATGGAAATGATGTGGAATCAGGCAGCATTTCAGTGAGTTGTTGAGCAGTCTGAATAGAAATGAATTAAATTTGAAAATAAAAGTTGAATTATATACTCATGTAGAAAAGTATAAAAGCAAATTAAACTCAATTAGATGATTAGTTTAAACCATGATTTGGTCTATCATTTTATGTATAATAATTATTATAACATTACCTTTAACATTTTTAAAACAAAATGTCAAGAGCTCAAATAGTAACTGAAATTCATAGACAGGTAAGACGTAAATTTCTTAGAAGAAAATTCAAACAGAAAGGTCTAAATGACACGTGGCAAATCGATTTAGTCGAAATGATACCTTATCGAAAATTTAATAATGGTTATAAATATATGCTGACGGTCATTGATACTTTTTCCAAATATGCCTATGCTGAACCTGTGAAAACAAAAAATGCTGAAAATGTTTTAAATGCCTTAAAAATAATTATTATTAGAGCTAAAGTTATACCAAAAAATATTGACTCTGATCAAGGCAAAGAATTTTTTAATTTACAATTTCAAAATTATATGAAAGAAAAATCAATCAATCATTATCACACATTTAGCGAATTAAAAGCATCAATTGTTGATCGATTTAACCGTACATTGAAAAATTCTATGTGGAAAAAACTTAGTTTAAACGGGAATTATAAATGGTTACCTATTATACAATCATTAATAAAAGAATATAATTCAACAAAACTTCCTTCTGAAAATATTACAAAGAAAAACGAAAAATATATACTGCGGAATGTATATACTGAGCATAAAATTTTTCAAAAAAGTAAATATAAAACTGGAAATTTTGTAAGAATAAGTATATAATAGGTCATTTCGAAAAAGGTTATCAACCGAATTGGTCAACTGAAGTATTTAAGATTGATAAAATCAATAATATTTATCGTGTTACATATCAATTATTGGACTATACTGATAAGCCAATTTCTGGGGGTTTTTATCAAGCTGAGCTTACACCTGTAAAGTGCCCAGATACTTATCTTGTAGAAAAAATTCTGAAAAAGCAAGGAAATAGAATTTTTGTTAAATGGCTAGGTTTTGATGACACACATAATACTTGGATAAATTCAACAAATATTGTTTAGTATCTGTAAAATAAAACTCTAATAAACACCTGAAAATAAAACTTGAAAACATCTGAAAAATAAAATAAAATCTTAACGTCTGAAAAATCTAATAAAATCTTAACATCTGAAAAATGAAAATAAAATTAAAACAGTAGAAAATTTCTTTGAAATAAATATTTTTTATTCTATATAAAATTAGTCTAAAACTATTACTGATTTGTGGCGAATTAAAAATCACCACGTTCTTCTTTTAAATTTAATTGGCTTTTCTCATTTATGAGGAAGTATTCATTTTTTTCGATTTCCTCACGGAAATCATTATCTTCAAATACCTCAACTTTTTGATGCTGTATAAATATAATATTATTTAGGGTCCATTTTTTACCATAAACGGTGTTTAACTTTTTAATTTTATTTATTTTATAGAGCCTACTTGGCTCCATATCTTTAACTTTTAAAAATTTTTTAAAATTAAATAATTCCACCAGTTTCCTTTTTCTGATGGGATTTGATGTTGCCTTACTCTGATAATCTTGTTGTTGCTGTAGTTGCTGTTGTTGTAGTTGCTGTTGTTGTAGTTGCTGTTATTGCTGTTGATGTTGCTGTTGTTTCGGCTGTTGCTGTTGTTGTGGTTGTTGCTGTTGTTGTTGATGATGATGCTATTGATGTAGTTGTTGTTGTTGTTGATGAAGATGAGTAGAAGCGTCATCTTCATTTTTCGCCTATCCTATAAAATCCCGGTGTATTTATACTAATTAAAATGTATTGAAGATATATTTAGATTGCTTTTTGTTTTTCAATTCTTTCTATTTTAAGATAGTATTAAGATGGGATTCTAGTTAAACAACTATAATTTATTAAAGCGACCTTTGATTACAATGTAATTGGTCATTTAACAGAGTAAATCTGTATTAAAAATTTAATATTATTCTGTTATTCAAGCATTTAACATCTAAAATTCGTATAAAGAAAATGTCGAAAAAAATTATTTTACTATAACACCTTATATAATCGAAAGTGAAAATTCGACATTTGTTAAACGGTTTAATATGAAATGGGGACAAAATAAAATTTGTAATTAAATCCGTACCTGACAATAGAGAACCAATTAGCTGGGACCAATTAGCTGGATTATTAAAAGCTGAACCAATTAGCGGGATTAAATAATCAACATTGCTGTAAAAGATGTGAATTCCAGGGATAAGATTGGGTTAACATTTTGTGGAGAACTTTGAACATCAAGGTCCTGCGTATCTCAGTTTTAGATCCGCTCATGAACTAAAAATAAATTTAAAAATGTAATTTCTAATGTTTTCCAAAGTAATTCTGAAGGTAGTTATTTATAATACATTTTTGGCTTCATTTACTATAAACTATTTTTATTTTACGTCTACAGGTTTAAGTACAGACACTTTTTGTTTAACAGTTATCCATGTTAAATTAGCCGTTGGTAGAGGTAGAAGTAATAAATATTCAAATTTTGATGAGGAATGCTTAAAAAGGAGAGGAATACCAGCAATAAAAAATAGCGATAATTTATGTTTACCGCGTGCACTTGTTGTTTCAATAGCTAAAATTGAAAAATTTAATGATTATGAAAAAATTCGAAAAAACATAGGAAACTTCAAACTTTAACAGCTTTAAAATTATTAGAAAAATCAAAAATAAAAATTCTATCTGAAGGTTGCGGAATTTATGATTTAGAAACGTATTTTATGATTTAGAAACAAGGCAAGAAGAAATTAGCTCTACAAAAATAAAAGAACATGTTTCAAGTTTATGTGTGGCTCAGCTAAGATGCTTTAAATGTATTAACATTGATTCTCTATACTTATGTGAAAAATGTAAGTTAAGAGAGAGAATTTTTAAAACGAAAAATGTGATAGAGGATTTCATGGAATTTACTCAAATTCATGGAAAGGAATTCAAATTGTCATAATTGCTCATAATGGTCAGGCGTTTGACCATCAATTTATTCTGAATTATATACTCAATAAAACTGTACTTGAACCAAAGTTAATTATGCGAGGTACAAAAATTATTGTTATGATAATTGATAATATTAAATTTATAGATTCTATGAATTACTTTCCTATGGCCTTGGTAAAATTACCAAAAGCTTTTAATTTATCAATCAATTTTATCAATAAATTGGAAAATGAAAATTACATTGGCCCACTTCCAGCAATTAAATACTATAACTCTAATACAATGAAAGCAGATGAGCGTAATGAATTTTTAATGTGCTATGAACAAAATAGAAACTCAGAATTTAATATGGAGAAAGATATTTTAGAATACTCTATAAATGATGTTGAAATTCTAACTAGAGCATGTCTGGTTTTCAGAAAATTTTTTATAGAAGAATGTAATGTGGAACCATTTGTAGAAGCAACAACAATAGATTCAGCCTGTAATCTTGTATATAGAAGAAACTTTCTCAAATCGAATACTATAGGAATTATACCAAGAAAAGGATATAAGATGGAAGACAATCAGTCAAAAATTGCCATGCAATGGCTTATTTGGGAAAAAGATTTGAGAAAAATTGATTTGAAATGTGCATTTAATGGAAAAGAAAAACAAATCGGAAATGTTAAAGTCGATGGATTTTGCGAAGAGACTAAAGAAATATTTGAATTTTACGGTTGCTATTATCGTGGACATCCAAAATATTTAACAAACCAGAGGGATATGCCATTACATGATAAATCTGGCGATACTTTGAATCTACGATATGAAAAAACATTAATGAGATCAGAGTTTATAAAATCATGTGGATATAAAGTTATTGAGATGTGGGAATGTGAATTCCGGGAGCTAATGAGACACAATGAAAATATGAGATATTTAGAAAATCATTCATTAATTAATTTAGTTCCTTTAAATCCTCGTGATGCATTTTATGGCGGAAGAACGGGAAATACTTACACATATTATAAATGTAAACAAGGAGAAAAAATTAAATACATAGATGTTTGTTCCTTATACCCATATGTTTGCAAACGAGGAAAATTTCCCACAAACCATCCTAAGGTTTATGTTGGAGAAGATACTTGCTCTAAGTTAAACAGAATGACCATTGACGGTATTATTAAATGCAAAATTTTACCATCAACAAATCTATTACACCCCGTGTTACCTGTCAAACAAAATAATAAATTGATGTTCTCACTATGTAACACTTGTAGTGAACAAAAATATCAAGTAAAATACTGTGAACATACACACGATGAAAGAGCATTAGTAGGAACTTGGGTAATTGATGAAATTAAAAAAGCAATTGAAAAAGGATATAAACTTTTAAATATTTATGAAGTTTGGGAATACGAAACAATAAAATATGACAATTGCAATGGTATTGATGGTTTATTCACTAAAATGATGAATAAATTTATAAAGATTAAACAAGAAGCTTCTGGGTGGCCAATAAAATGTCAAACTCAAAAAGAAAAGGAAGAATATATTGATAGTTTTTTTGAAAAGGAAGAAATTGAATTAGAATACGATAAAGTAGTTAATAATCCTGGTTTAAGATCTTTTGCTAAGATTATTTTAAACTCATTCTGGGGAAAATTTGGGCAAAAGGAAAATCAACAACAAACCACCATTATAAATCAACCTTTTAAACTTTACGAGTTAATAACAAACCCCTCTGTAGAAGTATGTCACATATTTCCAGTAAATGAAGAAAACATAGTGGCTAGCTGGAAGAATAAAGAAGAAGCAGCAACTTCTTTATCCACTGTCAACGTAAGTATCGCTGCTTATACAACAACACAGGCTCGTCTTCAACTTTACAGTTATCTAGAGAAGCTAGATAGTAGAGTATTATATTATGACACCGATTCGGTGTTGTATATTAGTCGAGAAGGAGAATATGAACCACAAACAGGGGAATTTATAGGAGACATGACAGATGAGTTAGAGTGTTATGGTATAAGAAGTTATATTACAGAATTTGTAAGTGGTGGTCCCAAGAACTACGCCTACAAAATTTACTGTACAAAAGATAATACCGAAAAAATTGTTTGTAAAGTTAAAGGATTCTCTCTTAGTTATGAAGCTTCACAAAAAATTAATTTTAATAGCATAAGGGGAGCAGTTTTAAATTCATTTAATAGCACAGACACATACGTCATTTCAGAAAATATTCGTCGAAATAAAAATCACGATGTACTTACGATTCCTGAAATAAAAAAATATCAACCAAAATCGGAAAAACGAAAATTTAATGAAGATGGTAGTTCTTTACCGTATGGATATAATAGGAAAATATCACGTGTTGATAAGTAAATCATTCAAATTTGTTTACATATTAATTTAAATTTTTTAAAATCTTAACATCTGGTTACCGTAAAAAATTTTTCAACTTAGATTTAAATAAAAATATAATAATAAAAAATTTAATAAAAGATTTTTAACATAAAAATAAAAATGTCTTTTATTTTTATCTTATGTTTACAAAATGGGTACCAAAAGCAATTAACTTCTGTTTGATTTTTATTATTTTTTATTTTTTCATTTCTGACAGCATAGAATGGAACGTAATAATAACAAAACAAAGTAAAATCGAAGATTTCAGGTTATTTTCTCAATCTTCTTATAGAACAGAAAAAAGAAATCCTACATAACAGATGCACCTATAATTATATAATTTTTTTCTTTCTTTTGCTTTTATTTTTACTTCTTTACTGCATTCATAAATTTTACACCAGGTAAACAGAAATTAAAAGAATGCAAAATATTTTTAAAGTTCATATGTACTTAGAACATAATATAGAATATAGAGAAACAACTCATATTATAAAATAGGTAAGATATTTTTCTTTTTTTATTTTACACCTTAAAGCTATAATAACAACTTTTTTTTTTTTTCTTTATTAAATTCATAAATTGTAAATATTACATAATCTAAACAAAAATTAAATTATTTTTTTTTATCTTTTTTTTTTTTTATGGTCTAAGCCTGAGCTTTGTGACCTTATAAATTATTATAACAATCCAATTAAAAGGTGTTTTTTTCTTTGAGAAATTAAGTATTATATAAAATTAAATGCAAATGTTATTTAAAACAAAATAAAGTTATTTAATTACAATATAAATTAAAAATGCAAATACAACTTACTTAAATATTAGAATAAAAATTAAAAAACAAAAAATCGTAAAAAAATTACAGTTTTACACTTGAATATTAGAATAAAAATTAAAAAATCGTAAAAAAAAAAAATTTAGTTTTACACATTCGTTCTTTTTTGAAGACTTTTTTTTTTTTTTTTTTCTTTTTTTTTAAAAAAAATTTTAGTTTTACACATTCGTTCCTTTTTGAAAACTTTTTTTTTTTTCCTTTTTTTTTGACTTTTTTTTTTGACTTAAGTGATTTCTAATTGATGCCGTAGCAAAAAAGGTTTAATTTTATTTTTAAACTCCGTTATACTATTGATTAATTTGAATGTTTCAGGAAGTTCATTATACACTTTTAGACAATTATATAAACAATTGTTTTCCTTTTTATTTGAACGGAATAACGATAAATAAAAATTTGCTTTATTGTGCGATTGTGGATGTCGATCATTCTGTTGAGTATGAAGTTATGCTTGATTTCGTTATTAATAATTTTAAAAGCGAGAATACATATATAGTTCGCATTTGCATATATTTGTAAAACTAATATATTTAGTAGAGTATATTAAAGCTGTAGGGTGTTGACTTGGAAATCTGTGAATAAGTTTTATACTCTTTTTGTGCAAGATATCTAATTTATTTAGATATTGTTGAGGAGCTCTACTCCATATGGGATTCAAGTAAGTGATATGCGATTTAATAAAAGATGAATATATAGTGTATAAGGCTTTGTTCGACAGAAAGTTTCTTAACCTGCGTATTATAAAAATATAGGGAGCTAAATTTTTCATTGCATGCTCAATGTGAGCACTCCAATTCGCTTTACTATCTACTATTAGACCTAAGTAATTAAAGTTTTTTACGACTTCTATATTCTCATTGTTGAAATGGAATGTAGTCGCGATGTCTAAACTTTTATTTTCGAAAAATAAAATTTTGGTTTTCTTCACATTTAAGCTAAGACGATGTTTTCTCAACCATACTTGTAGAATACTCATATCATTTCGAATACAGCTCATCAAATCATCTTCACTATCACATGCATATTTCAATACAGCGTCATCTGCATACAGCTGCAGCTTTCCACTGATGTTTAAACGAGTTACATCGTTTATATAAATTTTAAACAGATCAGGCCCCAAAATGGATCCCTGCGGGACTCCTTTGGTTACTGTATTTTTTGAGCTATATGTATTATTTACGCGGACTACTTAATCTCTGTTTTCAAGATATGATTTGAATAACTTCAGTTGTAGGTCAGGCAAATGAAGTTTAGACAATTTTAATAATAGAATTTTATGATCAACACAATCAAATGGTTTTTTAAGATCTAAAAAAACGCAACCCACATATTTTTTGTTATCCATATTTTTCGAGATGAAATCTGTTAAACATAGACAAGCTGCTGTTGTATTGGATCTTTTTTCGAAACCAAACTGTTCTTCGCTCAAAATACCATTGGAATTCATAAAAGTGTTCAATCTATTTTTAATAATAATTTCAAAAATTTTTGAAAATGCTGGTAATACGGAAATAGGATGGTAATTAGAACACTCTGTACTATTCCCGTTTTTATAAATAGGAGTGACAATGGCACTTTTTAAATTAGACGGGAAGAGATCTGTTTGAAGAGACTTGTTAATAAATTTGACGATGATAGGAATTAGTTCTTCGGAGAATCGTTTTGTAAATTGCGTAGATATACCATCGCACCCTGTCACCGCTGTTAAGTTTAAAGAATTAATTGAACCACGAACTTCTTCAGCTTTGGTTAGGATTAACTGAAATTTCGAATAAATTGTTCTCTCGAATTTATTCATATAATTGAAATCAATATTGTCATTGGAAGTTAGCAACATTAATAAAATAATTATTCATATGCTCTGAGATTTCATTTGGAGATTCTAATGTTTGATTATGACAAAGAGAAAGAGTCTTTAATTGAATTTTTTTCTCACCATTTTGCTTTTCATTGAACATTATTTCTTTATATAGATTCCAAATTTTTTTATTATCACAGTTTTGTGCTATTTTGTCAGAACAGTATTTTTTTTTAGCCTCAACTATCAACTTTTTTACGTTATCTCTATATAGCAAATATAAATTGTTAATATGATTGTCATCTGGAAATTTTTTTTTATAATTAAAGAATGAGTTTCTAATTTTTATTTTCGCTAAAATTTGTTCTGTGATCCACTCATTTTTCTTTCTTAAATTTTTAACAGGTATTTGTTGTGTGTTATTTTTAACAATTGAACTAAGATCGGAAACAATTTCTCCAAAGTCAGTGTACGACTCAAGATTTGACCATATTCTCTCCTTTGCAACATTATCAAAGTTTAATATGGTTTTATATTGAATTCTTGTACATATTGTGGGTTTGCGAACTATACTAATAAAAAACATTTGATGATCAGAAAGATTTGTATCTAATATATGAAAGTAATATTTTTGTTTTACTAAGTCTGTAATAAAGTGATCGATAATTGATTTGGAGTGCGCGCCGATTCTGGTAGAATATTTTTCGCAAATGTTATTAAAAATTATGAAGCCGTTGCTAAGCAACATAGTAATATATAGCTTGTTGTCAGAGTTATTGCTTTTTAGTAAATTGATATTCATATCACCTACTATAACTGACCCTTTGTATTTAAACGTTATTTCATCGATTTTGCCTAAAAAATCATTCATTCGAGTATCATGAGATCTATATATTCCTATAATATTGCTTTTTTCTTTTAATAATTTTACACCTATCATATTACTATTTCCCAATTCCTCACTAAAGATTAGGTTACTATCTATGTCATTTCTTACGTAAATAGCAACTCCGCCATATGCATCATGTCTATTGCTAAAATATGAGGTGAAACCATTGATATTAAAAAAATTATTTTCTGATATATGCAACCATATTTCTGTCTACATACTATTCTATGTACGTTACAATTAAAATTTTCAATTAACGCTTCGACTTCATACAATTTTTGTAAACTTTGAATATTTAGATACATAATATTTAAATTATTTTTATATTTATGTATTGCTGAAGTTTGATCAAAGTTAATGTAATGATCCAAATTATCAGCTACTCTAATGTTCAATAAATAAGTTTATATAACACATATAATTTAAATGTACCATATAAATTAAAATGATCAGCTGTTTTTGATAATAGAAAATATTTTGAGCAAAATGATCGAATAGACATTGCAAGAAATATGACTTGAGAAGTAGTATACGAAAACATGTCGAGTGTTGCTATAAGATTTTTAATTATTAAAAAAATAAAATTAAAATTAAAAATAGTAGGTGGATTAATGTAAATAATTATAAAAAAAATTAAATTTAAAAATAATAAGTGTGTAATGTAAATAAAAGCAAATAAAAAAATTAAACCTGTAAAGTCAGAACAAAAACAAAATGTAAATACATATATAAAAAAAATATGTTGTAATGTAGTTATTAGTGCAAATAAGGAACACATGTTGTAAAAATATGAAGATATATGTATTAAAAAATTTAATTTAAATAGAAAAATCAAAAATAATTGTTTTCTAATTAAGAAAAAATTGGGGTAATGCATAGATAGATTAGAATTAAATGATTTTAGTTTTATTTTTGGTTTTATTGGTAGAATGTTAATTATGATTTCAAGAAAAAGCAAATATGTAACAATTTTATATATAATAAATACTATTGAATAAGCATAATTTAAAAATAAAAAATTAAATTTAGCTAACAAAACTAAGAGTTTTGCAATAAAAAATTTCAAGAGATGTGTTAAAAAAATAAATGAAAAGAAAAAACGAAATACTTGTTTTTTAATTGAGAAAAAATTGTAGTATTGACAAATGAAATTGTAGGTTAGATATTTTAACAAAATAAAGGTGATATTATTTGTTAAAATTTTAGTTAAAATAATTAAAAGTTCAACATAAAACGAATGTGTAAATAACTTATATAATATGCGTATTAAAATTAAAAAAGTTAATTTAAAGATTTTTAAAAATACTTTACTTATTAATATGATTTTGAATAAAAGTGATATCGTTAAAGTTTTGTATTTTAAATACCTTTGAATTATCTGTTTTGCGTATAAATATGGTGCCCTCTTTGATCCAAAGATATTTGAATTCATTTAATAATTTGAATTTTGCCTCATAATATAATTTACTTTGAAATGAGGTAAGA
Source organism: Poecilobothrus nobilitatus (assembly GCA_947095535.1). Taxonomy (NCBI): domain Eukaryota; kingdom Metazoa; phylum Arthropoda; class Insecta; order Diptera; family Dolichopodidae; genus Poecilobothrus; species Poecilobothrus nobilitatus. The sequence continues at coordinate 835,078 of CAMUPU010000002.1, read as the reverse complement.
TGTTGTCGAAAAAAAATCTGCTTGTTCCCATTATCTTCAAAGTCAAATTCCGTATTAAAGAGATGTTTATATAGTTTTTTTTTACTTAGTAATTCAGTTTTATTATTTTGTGATTTAAACTCTACCAAATATAAAGCATCTTTTCCTTGATGCAATCTGGATACATTTATGACATCGTCTTTTTCTATGTTTGCCTGTATTTTTTCTATTATTTTAAATACTGTATTTTTTGGATCCTGAATCTTCTGTGGGAGGCCGGCTATTACGACATTGTTTCTATTTTGCTGTTGTTGAAATCCATCTATTTGTGATTGCATTTTGTTTACCAGTTTTTCCAGCTTTATATTTCTTTCTTCCGTGCACTTGATTTTTTCCTTTAGTGCTTTATTTTCTTCTAACATTCGTTTGTTTTGTAAGATTAGGTCATCAATTTTAGTATTGAAGAAAGATTGTGACAAATGAATATCTTTTACTGCACTTACAAGCTGCTGCAAACAATTGGTCAAGTTTTCTCCTTTCAGTGTTTCACTTACATATTTATTCAACTTTATACTGGACCAATCAAAATCCTGATTCATGTCAGGAACATTCTCATTTTCTTCTACATGCTCTTGAGCCGTGTCATCTGCATGATCACCTTCATCTGATATGACAAGTGATTCATTGCTCATACCAGGACATGCTTTACATCTCCAGGTAGTATTACCTGCCTGTATTGCATTAAATACCTCTTCAGCTATAGCAGCACATTTGATGTGAAATTCTTTTTTACATACACCACTACACTAAATTCCTTTGTTCTTGTTTACAAAGGAATTCAGTGTAGTGGAGTTCAGTGTAGTGGTTTACAAAGGAATTCAGTGAATTCCTTTGTTCTTCTTTAACAATTATTAATCTTCTTTATAAGCCAAACTACACTTTATACTTCTTGTTTACGTTTTGTTTTTATTTTTATTATTTACATCTTGGTATTCAAAAGTACCTATGAATATTTTTCTTATTAAATAATAAAAATAAGTTTTTTTCGTTTCTTTTATATCTCCTTTTACGTATATAGGTATATTTTATTAAGCATGCGATTTTGCACAATTTAAAAAAAAATAAATTTGATTTGACCTGAAAAAAATCATCTTTCTATTTGTATGATATCCTATTACAAAGTATCAATGAATTTATTGAAAAACCTAACTTGTTCAGTTCATCAACCTTGCCTAACAACTTCTACAGTACCAATAACCTTCATTTCCTACTATACAACCACTTGCAACTTATAAGTTAACAACCCATGCTTATAACCTAAACATTTTCAGTTTATTAACCTAGCCAAACAACTTCTACAGTACCAACAACCTTCTTTTCCTACTATACAACCACTTGCAACTTATAAGTTAACAACCCATGCTTATAACCTAAACTTGTTCAGTCCATTAACCTTGCCTAACAACTTCTACAGTACCAACAACCTTCATTTCCTACTATACAACAAACAAAACAAGTTTTTGACCTACTAACCAAGAATAACCTACAATAAACCCATCAATCAAAATATAGGTCAGTGGGCGTGGTCTTCGGTGCGATATGGCATGATTTTTTCCCATCCCCAAATGCAGGATTACCTACTGGAATCAGTTGCTGGTAGCCAATATAATCCTAATGTTTTCACTTGCACTCCCTTTTCTGAATCTAGTGGTAATTCCCGATCTGTTTCTAATATTTTTGATAATAAATTATTATCATTTGCTGCCCATTTCCGTAACGGAAATCCTGCCTCCTTCAGGATTGTGCTATCTTCTCTAATATGCTGAGCTTCTTCCAGAGTATGAGCACCTGCCATTAAATCATCAACATAAAAATCGTTAAGAATGATGTCTGCAATTTTTGGGTTTTCTAGTTTTACCGACTGTGCTACTTCATGTAAAGTTCTTATTGCTAGAAATGGAGCTGACACGAATCCAAAGGTTACAGTCTTCAGTCTAAAATCTTTAACTTCATCAGTTGGATGTTTTCTCCACACTATTCTGCGAAAATCGCGATGTTCTGGCTTCAACCATATCTGTCGGTACATTTTTTCAATATCGCCAGTAATTGCAAATTTATATTTTCTTCACCGCATTAAGATATCGTAAATAGATTCTTATATGGTTGGGCCAGTTAATAAAAAATCGTTCAGCGATTTTCCAGATGGTAATGTGGCAGATGCATCAAAAACTACTCTAGTTTTGGTTGTTGTACTGCTAGCCTTCAATACAGTATGATGTGGAAGATAGTAATTGACCTTGTTTATTTGATTTAGTGGTACTTCTTCAATATACTGAATATAACTCTCTGCTCTAACTGAATATATTCATCTATAACCTTTTTATAATCATCCTTTAACTCAGAATTTAATTTAAACCTGCGCTCTAATTGATATAGTATCTGCAATGCTCTTGAACGAATACCTTCTAACTCTGCACCTGGCATCAATTTAAACGGTAAACTTACTTGATATCTGCCTGATGGTAAACGTTGGACATCTTGTTTATAAATCTCTTCTGCTAGTAAATCCTGAACTGGGGGTTCCATACGGTATTCCATTTCTTCTTGTTCCCAGAATTTTCTCAGAGATTGATCCACATCTTCAGTTGAAATTAAACTAAAAATCTTATAATTTGATTCGATTGGTACCGGCCCTGACAATATCCAACCAAATGCTGTTTTTTACGCAGTTAGATATCTTGATTGTGTGTCTTTTACTCCATTTTATATTGCCGAATATATCAACGCCCAACAAAATTTCAATTCTCTCCTTTATATTAAAAGTTGGATCTGCTAAATCATCCATCTTGTTGAATTTGGTGATAGAGTTTTATGTGGTAAATCGCATATAATTTGTGGTATTATTAATGCTTGAATGAGGTAATGATTACGAGTCCATTTTTCCTTTATTTTTAGGTTGACACACCCTTTGTCACAGCCCTTTCAGTTGACCCAATTCCGCTAATGATAGTTCTATCATAACTAGGAGGAATTTTAAAACATTGCACAGCAGCTTCAGTTATAAATGATCTTTGAGAACCTTGGTCAATTAGAGCTCTAAACGAAACGTAATCTCCATACTTATTTTCTACTTGAATTAATGCTGTTGCTAACAAGATGTCGTTTCCCCTTTCTGCATTATTTCATGCATTATTTGGCTGTTAAAATTTCTTTCTGTTTTGTATTTTCAATGTGCAAAGATGTATGATGTGCAGATTTACATTTTAAACAGCGAGATTTTGAAAAATAGCCCTTTGAGACATGACCATATTGTAAGCAATTAAAACATAGTTTATGTTTTTCCACTAAAGATCGTTTTTGTTGAACGTTTAGATACTGAAATTTCTTACATTTAAAAAGCCGATGCGTATCGTTGCACATAATACAATGTGATCTTCCTTCAATGTTGACAGCATGTACATGAGTTTTATTTAATGTCTTCATACTGCTCATAGCTTCTATAGATCTAAATCATTGTTAATTGAGCTAACGTTGGAAACTCTCTACTAGAACCTAGGCCCTCTTCCCATTTTTTCCTGCCTTCTATATCTAATTTTTGGGATAGAATGTGGACCACTATAGGTCCCCACGATTCTGTAGATTGCCCTAATCCTTTAATTCCTGCTAATGATTCGGTTGTAACGTCAAGCAACCCCTTATAGCTGTTAGCATTTTCCGCTTTAGTAAATGGAGCAGATGTAATTGCATGTAAATGTAATGATAGAATAACTCAGTTATTTGCAAATCGGTTTATTAACAACTCCCAAGCTGTTTTATAATTTTCTTTACTTACTGAAAAATTTTTTATTAGATTGCTTGCTTCGTCAGTCAGTACAGATTTGAGATATTGCAAATCTCGTTATTTTCATGAACCATTGCCTTAAATAATTCATAGAATGTAGTCCATTTCATATAGTTGCCATCAAATCTAGGAATCTTTATTCTTTCTAATTGAAAGTTCTCCTTGATAACAATTCTTGTGGATTGAGATTCTTCTCCAGCTGGCGTGGATGGTCTTGCTGTAGGTATTACTTTCTGTTCCTTATATCCATTAATGAACCCCTTAAATTTGGTTATTAAGTCTAAGGAAAGTTTTTCTGCTTCTTCATAGCTTTTTTGATATTCCTTGAGTAAGGTACTATTGTGGGCTTTTCCCCCCAGTACTTCTGCATCCTTCTCAATACAGCGCCTCCATATGCTGTGGACGCGTTCCAGACGACTTTCAAAGTATTCCAATGAATGCCTGTCCTTGCTATCTTTCTTGTAATTTCTGTTGATTCTAAAAAGCTCTTCCAAATTAGCCCTTTGAATTTCTTCACAAGAAATAGTCATTGTTTTTTTTTTGTTGATATAATCGGCTTGTCCAATTATCTTTTGATCATTTATGGTTAAATTATCCGGCTCGGAGGACCACTGTTTTGTTTAACGATAAACTGTTTATTTTGTTCTGTCTAATTATTATAAATTTACATCTTTTTATAAAAATTAAATACTAAAATCAGCATTAATTACACCTTGAATATCGTTACAAATTTAGTACAATTATTTTCCGTATTATAAACTTGAAATATTTTTATACTGACCTACATTACTTTAAATCTACATTAAAATTTTACAACAACAGTTTACATTACATACATTTTATTTAACATAAGTTAATTTACTTAGTACAATATTGTATTTCATTCAAACATTTAATTTTTATGCATAAAAATGCAGCGTCAGCGAAAACCATTGCATAACGTTTAATTGTTAAAGAAATTTTTATTTATTACTAAAAATGGTAAATTTTAAATCGCAACTTAAATTGGGTAAAGTAATTTGAACAATAATAATAATAATACTAATAATAATAATAATAATACTAAGAATAATAATAATAATAATAATAATAATAATAATAATAACAATAACAATAATAATAATTATAATAATAATAATAATGATAATAATAATAATAATAATGATAATAATGATAATAATAATAATAATAATAAAAATAATAATAATATACTAATAATAATAATAATAATAATAATAATATACTAATAATAATAATAATAATAATAATAATAATAATAATAATAATAATAATAATAATAATAATAAAAATAATAATAATAATAATAATAATAAAAATAATAATAATAATAATAATAATAAAAATAATAATGATAATAATAATAATAATAATAATAATAATAATAATAATAATAAAAATAATAATAATAATAATAATAATAATAATAATAATAATAATAATGATAATGATAATAATAATAATAATAATAATAATAATAATAATAATAATAATGATAATAATAATAATATCCATTTATCGTATACACATTAAACCGACCTCCTTGCGTTCCGCCTGAACGCTGGCCCGGAACCGTTTATCACATTACTTCAGGCCAAGTCCTTCACCCTAGACAGCTACTGCCTCCGCCTCGTCCAGGTCTAGCTTCTTAGAGCGTAGAACCTGCTTCACGTAATGTGATACATGGTTCCAAGCTCTCTCCCCAGCCGTCATTGTTTCCACAGTTGTTACTTGATTCTGTAAGAAAAATAAAAAATTCTCCTTTTTTCTAGGACCTTATGAAGAAATAAATTCTCCAGAAAACATTACTATCAAAATTGGTAAGAAAACCAAAATGGTTTACAACAATTTCTTAAGACTTACAACAATTTATTGACTATAAGGAGCCTTTAGATATAATAATATGATTCATTCATTTTATTTTATTTTTTTTAATATTGTAGATTTCTAAATTTTCTAATTTCCACTGGAAAATCACAAATGATGTTCAACATAACGAAACACGATGAAAATTCCGGCTTATACTTGGAACCTTTTTGGATACTACCGAATTATTTCATCAATTATTCTAACTTCCTATATTCAAAACTTTCGTAGAAGGCAAGATGATATTCTAGTTTCAAAAAGAAAATCAATGAATAATGAAATAGATTTCAAAACTATACATCCAGAAATTTTGCTTCAATCTCTAGAAAAAATTTAGTTAATAATTAAAATGCATGAACTTCCTTTAACAATAACAAAAAATAACCTTCTACAATTTGCAAAGATATGAGAAATCAGAAAAAAATATAAACAAAAACGGATTATATTCGAAATCTCAATAGGTATCTTTAGTGTCTAGAGAACATTTTTCTATTTTTAAAATTTATCCAATACCAATCTTATTAGGAAACAGCACAGACTACTATATTGATTTTAAACAAAATCTTGTTACAATAAATCAAAAACGTGATACTTTTATTAGTTTCGATCAGGAAGACTTAACGTTTTGAAAGTACTAAGCAATTTTCCAAATTTTTCTTTAAAAATTTTTTTTGCTGCTATGTAAATTATACCAGCCAAAACTAATAGCTCTTGCATAGCAAAGGCTTGCATAGTAAACTTATAGTAGTAGCTTATACGACTGAGCGGAATTTTTTGCAATTTCATATTTAAGGTTTGACGTAAATATCGAAGATTGGTAAACCGCAAATGTAAGTGTAATTTTTAAGTTTTTTGCGAATATTTCGTAACAGATTATTCTTTTGTTGATGACAAAATTAAAACGGTAAAATTTTTAGCAAATAAATAGTAAATTCAATATTAATCTTATGTTTGTTTTGTATTTGTTTACAGTTTGTATAATTTTTTACTCCTAATATTTTTAAATGTTTTATTCCCCCTTACAAAATTTACAGCCACGCCTGAAGAGGAAAGGCTGTGTAACTTTCTGTCCAGATTTATGTGGCAGAGAAATGCATTAAAAAAAAAATAATAAAAATATTGTGATAAATGATGATTTTTATCAATTTTTAAATTTTTTTCTTTATACATGCAATAGCAGCAGTACGCGGCGTTGCCCGGAGTATTTTATTGGGTTTATGAAATAAAAATGTTTAACTTTTATTTTTGGGTTAATATAATTTAATTAATATAGTCCACGTATTACTACAGATGCTAGTAGTTAATATTTTAATTTTTTTACATTTAATTAATATCATTTCATTACATTTCAGTCAATTTTTTTTTTTAGCAAATTAAACAAATAGAGCGAAGAATTAGAGATTTGTCTCAAAAAATCTTTAAAGGAATCAATAATTTATTGAGTACACAATTACGGCGAAGTGAGTTTTCACTATACATTATTCGCTAATACCGAAACATAAAATCGCATTTCAGTTATAAAAGACCTTAATGTAATACATTTTTTTTGTATGCAATGTCACTTCATGTTTTTATGGATTATCCTTTACATAAGTACATTTTGAAAAATTTGCTATTAGTTTCACTCTGTCCGTTCGTCTGTTTACAAAACATATACTCTGTTTGATAAAGAGCAATGAAATATTAATCATGCCGCATTTTTATGTACCCTCACCGTTGGAGATCCTACAGCACCTACAACTCTTCAAATTTTGTTTTTAAATGCATACATCTCAGGGTCTGTTTAACATATTTTTAATAATATAAAAAAGACAGGATTGTTTTTTGCCTTTAAAATCAACCAGAATTTTTTTACGTTAACTTTTTTTAATACATAATTATGTTCTTAAATTGATAAATAAGGCTAAAAATATGTTTAAGAACTGTATATGAATAAGAATGCTCTTTAACTATTTATGTACTCATTTTTGATTAAATACTGTTCAGAAATGTGAATATGTTTTCTAATTTAATTGATTGAGTTTATAGTATTTTTAAACATACGTACATTATACATTAGTATGTACATATTTCAATGATATTTTTTGAGAAATATTGCGGAAATGGGTTAACGTTAAAATTTTATTACATGCTTTATTTAGAACCATAAATTCCTCCTGCCAAATTAGACACAAATTAGAAACAAAACAAACAAATTTTTTTTTGACAGTCTATCGTGTCGGAATGGCTTAGTGTATCTCGACAAAATTAATTGAATGAGCTTCTGTGCTAAAGTGCAATACTTGTGCAAATTTTTAGTTGGTCAACTCGTTTAAGCACGACAACAAAAAAATAAGAATCTTCATGGCCTGAGCTCTGATTTTGAAACGGGTTAATGTATCGTAACCAAATCAACTTCGTGAACTTCTGTGGTAAAGAGTTACACTTTCGTAAATTTTCAACTCAATTTGTTAAACCAGTTAAGCGCGACAACAACAAAATTAAAAGAATTTCATTGACCCATGATGTCGGAACATGTTAATGGATCGTAACCAAATCAACTTAGTAAGCCTCTGTGGTAAAGAGTTACAATTTTGAAAATTTTCAACTCAATTGGTCAAACCATTTAAAAGCGACAACAAAGAAATTAACAGAATTTCATTGACCCGTGGTGCCAGAACAGATTAATGGATCGTAACCAAATCAACTTAGTAAGCTCTGTGATAAAGAGCTACACATTTGTAAATTTCAACTCAATTGGTCAAACCGTTTAAAAATTACAACAAAAAAATTAAAAAACTTCATTATCCCCTGGTGTCGAAACGAGTTAATGGATCGTAGCCAAAACAATTTAATAAGCTTCTGTGGGAAAGAGCTCAACTTTGGTCAATTTTTAGCTCAATTCAAAATTCAACTCAACTCAAACCGTTTAAGCGCGACAAAAAAGAAATAAAACAATTTCATTGGGCCCTGGTGCCGAAACGGGCTAATGGATCAAACCAAATCAATTGAGTGCGCTTTTACGGTGAAGACCTACACTTTTCTGAATTTTCAACTCAATCGGTCGGACCGTTTAGGCAGGATAACGACAAAACCAAAAAGCTTTAAAAGGCTCTCCGACCACAATGGATTAATGAATCGAAACGCGATATAGCCTATAACGCCTTCCGGGGTCCTAAAAATATTCCTGTAAAATTTGGTTGCAATCGGACTGGTAGTTTGTACGTGAATCCCACCCAAACAAACAAACAGAATTTCTTCCTTATATTAGATAAGTTAAAGTACATTACACGCATATAGTCAAAGAATAATTGAGCCGCTGAGGTCGAGTCGAAACTCGAGACTCGAAAGAGAAAAAAAAATACACAATTTTAAAGAGACTAAGTGAGAATGTCTCTTATAATTTTGTGTTTTTTTTTGTTATTCTGTTGTGTACGTTTTGTTACTACTACCGACTACCGTAGGTACAATTATAATACTGTAATGTAAATATGAAATGTGTTCTTTATGTTTTATTATTAATATTATGTATAGGTTTTATAGTAAAAAAATCGTAAAAAAAATATGTAGTTACTGATGCTCAAAACTTGAAACGGAATTCATAATACATAGTGTGTGATGAAAACTATGCTAAATTATAATTATAGATTGCAATCGCTGACCTACATTTAATAACATAATTATGAATATTATAATAATGATTGATCATATTACAATTACAATATTAGTAGATTGCAATCGTTAAACATTTTTAAGTTCAATGTATTACTGTTCAATATTCTTGACTTTGTTACACATAATAATGATAATAAATATGATAATACATTATACGTAAGTATTAAAAATTAGTTAAATTATACATTAAAATTATTGATTTTAAAGATAAAACAGATTATAAAACGCCACCAAATCCAAAAATAATATCAACATAAACGAAACATATTTTAAAACTACCTGCGTAAGTCATGCGATAAAAAACGACTTTGTATAATTTTAACTTTGACCACCCTATAATCTTAAACATTGACCATAGTTGGCAAAAAAGAAAACAGCATAGAAGCTCTCCCCATACAAATGCGCAGAAAAATAACAACAAATTTCAAAACACATACACATTTACAAAGGCATATAAGCATTTGATCAACTATATTAGTTAAATATTAATTAAGTAATTTACGTTAGCGAGCTCCATGACAATTTTAATTTGAATAAAAGAATTTTGAGTTTTAATTTTATTTTAGTCAATTTTATAGTTTTAATATAATTTTTTAATTTTAATTTAATATAATTTAATATAATCTTTCAAATTATTAATCTACATTTTTTAACACAAATTTGAAAAATATGTTCTTTAAAAACATGAATCATACAAAAATGGGGTATACTTTTCTTTAGGTACATTGTCCGATTGTCTTGAAAATTTACACAACTGTACCTAGTAACGTCACCTATATTTCATGGAACATGGCTTTCAGCGTAAAGGTTATTTAAAGGTCAAATTGATTATTTTGAAATTTTCCTAGCATTTTAATAAAAAATGCAATTTCATACTTTACCCGCTTAAATAACGGTAAATATCTAAAAATTGTTAGATCTGTGACAACTATTGTAGTCCCAAAACATAGATTTGTAAACAACGCTTAAGGTAATATACTTATAATTAGTACAGGTTGTCTCATTTGAGTACAGAGTGCTTAAAACAAATTTATTTAATTTGCACTTTTTTCAATTTTTGTTTTAAATTAAATTTAAAGGTGCCTTTTTTCTGAACAAATTTTTTTCTTCCTTTCCCTCATTGGTTGCTCTCGTCCTTTTTATTTTTGAGTTATGGTAAAATGATTTTGGGTAGAATATAAAGAAAGTCAATTTTTCATATAAAAATGTGAATTAAGATCTTATTTGATCAAAATCTTATTTTTTCAAAATTATTATGCCTTTTCCCGAATATTTATGTATATTAGTATTTGCCGTTGTTCAAGCAAATCTAGATTGAAATACAGCTACATAGTGTACATTTTGTAAAATACAGTTACATAGTGTACATCTTGTCCGTTTTCGAAAGCCAAAAGTTGTTGTCTGAGTTCGAGATGTGCAAGCGAGGATTCTTTCTGTTTCGTGGATAGATTTGGTGTTACAGCCGGGCTACCAATTTGGCAAACCGCAAATTATTATTAGCAAAATGTTCAACTAAATAAGTACTTTAAAGAAAATTATAAAAGAAACTAAAGTAATGTAAAGAATTTTTAAATTATTAAAAACTAATCCTTAAAATTAGACTACATATTATGCCAGGCTTACATATTTCATTAAGAGAGTCACATATAAAATATTTTACAACTTTGCGTTTTTTTAATTACATATTATTTTAAAATTATCATGCAGACAACTTACGGTCAACGCTTTTATATGCATGTTAATTTTTTTTAAATATATGTATATATTCATTTTATTCTCTTAAATTTTTCTTAACACAAAATATTGATTAGTACTTACTACATATGCACGGTTTTTGTATTTTTCTACTAACAGAACACAATTATTTTTTTTTACCTTAAAAATTTCTATTTATTAATTTGAATGTAAACAATATGCAAGCATATCTATAAACAAACATATATACATTCACAAAACACATTTATTAAAATTTTTCAAATTTATTACCGTCCGCAACTTATAAGTTTCGTTTTTACATTAATAAAAAAAAACAAACTTTATTTTTAAATATTCTTTAATTTGACTTTACTGGTTACAGGTATGATAATAATAATTTTCAGAATAAAATATTACAGGTATTTATAGTTAAAAAGATGCATTGTCAGCGAAACATATATTATATTAAAGAAATTTGGATAATTAATATTTAAAGTTTCCCAATTGTTATTAACTAATTTAATTCTGCTGACATTGCGTCTGAACAAAAAGGTGAACAACATATGAAATTTAGTTTACATAAAAATAAATGTTAATTATACAATATTAAGTTAAATTATATGTTAAGTTAAGTTATGGTTATATATTAGGATGATCATATAACTCCTCCCCCCTTTGTGTGAAGTGTGGGCCATCGAAGAGTTGATGCTGGTTTTCCTGGAATGTCATTTTGTGTGATATGATTTGTGACTGGAATACTAAATTGCTTTTCTGAAATTTTCTTATAAAAGAGGTATATTAGTATAATTATAGTAAAAAATAGAGTTACTAATATTATAATAAAATTAATGATTTGTTTTTCTGATGTTGCAACTTCCAATAGTTTTACTGTTTTTTGGTTTTCGATATGAAATGATTCTAATTTCTGTAGGTTTAGATCTTTGATGTTGTTTGAGTAGTTGATTCGTAGTGGTATTGAAGGTAACAAATGAATTTCATCCCAATGTTTTGTATTGAAGCTTTGGTAGTAAAAATTGTTTATTTCAATAGTGCAATTATTGTAATGTATTAACTTGGTCCCTTTAACTTTGATTTGATGAGGTTCACAGGATGATTTTAATGTTATTTCTGAACTGTTCATGATAAGAATGTAATTTGGTTCTGGCTGGATGATCTTTGGTACAAATAGTTGTTCTCTTAATGTGCAATTGGCTGGAAGGTTTTGGATTATTTTGCCAATACAGCTGGATTTTTCTGTTATTTCTTGATTTGTAGATTCAGTACAATAAAATATATTTTCTACTCTTGGACATGCTTCGTCAAAATATTGAATGTTATTAAGGTTATATGTTAAAAAAGGTTTTGTATGAATGGTTTTTGTATCATTAATAGGAAGTGGGATTACATGAATCATTGAGGATGATTCAGGGGATAAAATTGGAATTTTAATGTTAAAAATAATATTAGTATTATTATAATAGGCTTGTAAACCTAGTAATTGGTAGATATTCTCATCTGAATTGAATTGAATTGAATTATTATTAAATTTTTCTCGAATATCGCTTATTTCATTTATACTAAGAATTTGTTTTGATATAATGTTTAACCGAGCTAGTACTATTGCTTCTGCTAAACTTGTTAAGTGATTATTTAAAAGATCTATATTGTAGTTAATTTGATTGATATATTGAGATTGAATTACTAATTTTTCATTGTAACGTAAAGTATTTAATTTTTGATTTAAATTTTGTAATTTTGATTTAGTTATATTTATTGAGCCTTGTAATAAAGAGTCATTGTTTAAAGAATTTATAGTATCCTCGATTTTGTCAATGGTTTCTATGTATGTATCTAGTCTTACTATATGTAACAGATTGTTGTAACCTTTTATTGTTCTAGCTGTGCCTAATTTTAACGTAAGTATTTTATTCTCCGTCAGGTCTTGTATTTCCAGTCTCTGTCCGTTGACTGTTATTATTCTGAAATTTAAGTTTTCTTTTAATTTTAGCTTTATGAAATTTTCTATTTTTAAGATTTTTAATTGTTATTTTCCTGTTTTCTTTTACCCTATGTTTTGAAAATCTTGGTGTCATTTTATTTCTTTTAAATTCTTTTCTAAATATTTGATCGTTTTCTTGATAGTTTTCTGGTTCTTGTCTATTTTTATTTAATTTTTCGATTAAGGTTTTTGTTTTATTTTCTACTAATTTTTCTATTTCTGGGAAAAGCTTATTTTGAAATTCGTTCAGTTTTTCTAGGTAGTCATGTTCGTTATTAGGTGAAATTTGTTTTAGAAAGGTGTATGGTCTTCCGTAAAATAATTCGTACGGTGTCAGTTTTGTTGTAGAATGTACTGCATTGTTATAAGTTATTAAACATTCATTCAAGATGTCGTCATGGTCTTTGTCTCTTGATTTTTCATGTACTATTCTATATATTTCAGTTAAAGTAGAGTGCATTCTTTCTACAATGCCATTACTACTAGTTTGTTGAAATGATGTAAGATGGTGATTGATATTATATTGTCCACAAAAATCTTGAAATATGGTTGATGTGAATTCACCGCCTTGGTCTGACACAATTGTTTCTGGAATGCCGTGAAGGCTAAAGAAATTTCTTAGATTTTATCATATTTAAACTATTTCTGTTAGTTACCGTGTAGGCTGCCGCAAATCGAGAAAATTTGTCAACTATAGTTAAGATTTTATGATTATTTATTGAATATATGTCTATGTGTAAAATTTCCATAGGTTTCTTAGCTATTACAGGTATTTCGTATTTTGGTTTAGGTGGGTGACGGTCATATTTTAATAAATTGCAAGTATCACAATTATTTATTATTTTACTAATTTTTTCCTTCATTAATGGAAAATAAAATTCTCTTTTGAGATGAAGTATTGTTTCAGTGATACCTCTATGATTATTTTTTAAATGATAGTCCCTAATTGTTTTATCCTGTTCGTCTTCATTGATTATATCTTTTAGTATTTCGGTACAACGAATAAGTTTTAATGATCCACATCTAGCGAAATGTTTTGAAAAAGAACTTTGAATGAGTTTAAAAGTAGAATCGTCTGTATATATAGCGGTAAGTTTGTTATGAGGTACAAATTTCTTTAAAATGTCAGTTATGGTTTCTTCTGTAAAGTTAGGTAACCTTATAGTTCGTTTTTGTTTATTCCGAAAAGGTACTTCAAGTTGAATTGGAGGTTTTCTATCTGAGATTGACAAAATTAACTGATGGTTAAATTCATTTAACGGTCGTATTGCAATGGGAATTCCGTCATTCATATCTTCTGAAGCTGAATGAACAGTTGATCCAAATGTTCCTTGTACAGTAGAATTTGCATCAAGATCGTGTGCATGTATTTCATCTATTTTAATGCGACTTAAAGCATCGGCATTTGAATTTATTACGCCTTTTTTATACACAATTTCATAATCAAACTCCTCGAGTTTTAGTCGCCATCGAACAAGTCTTGAGTTGGGTTCTTTAAGATTCATCAACCAAACTAAAGGTTTGTGATCGGTTACTATCTTGAATTTGTTTCCAAAGATGTAAGGCCGGAAATATTTTGTTGCCCAAACTATGGCCAACAGTTCCTTTTCTATGGTTGAATAGTTAATTTCAGAGCTTGTTAACGTTCTACTTGCATAGCATATCGGTTTATCTTGTCCAATTGTTCCTTGTGAAAGGATGGCACCAATGGCAAAATTGCTTGCATCAGTAGTGACTATAAAAGGTTTAGAGAAATCCGGGTATTGAAGGATTGGATCATTCATTAGAATATCTTTACAGGTTTCAAATGTTTTAATATAACGTTCGTCTAGTATAATTTTCTTACCTTTTTTCAAACATTCAGATAAAGGTTTGGTAAGTTTTGCGAAGTCCTTGATAAACTTTCTATAATATCCTAGAAGACCAAGAAATGATTTTATCTCTTTTGGGGTCTTGGGTAAAGGAAATTTCTTTATAGCATGAATTTTATCAGGATTCGGTTTAACTCCATCAGTTGTTACAAGATGTCCAAAAAATGCAATTTCTTTTTTTAGAAATTCTGATTTATCGAGTTGGACTTTAAAATTAGCTTCTTGTAATTTTTTAAATACCTTCCGAAGGTTCTCGCAATGTTCCTGGAGAGATGTTGAAAAGATTATAATGTCATCGAGATAAACGAGACATATTCGTCCAACCAGATCTTTAAGAACATTATCCATCACACGTTGGAATGTGGATGGTGCATTCTTTAGACCGAAAGGCATACGGATATATTCATAATGACCTCCGTCTACCGAAAATGCGGTCTTTTGTATATCTGCAGGATTCATCTCGATTTGATGAAATCCGCTTGCAAGATCTAAAGTTGAAAAGTAAATACATTTACCTAATTTATCCAGTATTTCATTTATATTAGGCAAGGGGTATTTATCGCTTACGGTCTTTTCATTTAATTTGCGATAGTCGATTACTAATCGCCATTTTTGTTTACCGCTTGCATCGCGTTTTTTCGGAACAATCCAAACAGGTGAACTCCAAGGGGAGTAACTGTTTCGAATTATACCTTGATTTAACATATCCTTTATTTGGGTTTGGATTTCATTCTTATGAATGTATGGGTAACGATAAGATTTGGCATAAATAGGCGAATCATCTGTTAGCTTAATATTATGTTTAATCTGATTAGTAAAAGTGAGAGATTGACCTTCTTTAAAGAAAATATCTTCATATTCTTTACAAACTGCTAATAAATTTCGTTTTTCTTCGTTATTTAAATGTGAGGTTCTTATTAAATCTACTATATCTTGACGAGAAATATTTGAATTACAATTGTAATTAATTTTGAAATTATTTATTTCAGAAAATTCTTCTTTTAAAAATGGGTGAACTTTAATAGGTTGGTCTACATAAAGAATTTCTTCTTTATTTGAAATGTTGGTAACTTCTATCAAACTATACCAATCTTTTGCTAAATAAATTCCTTCTGAAACTAATATTTTTGGACAAATTTCAATGTTATTGATATGAATGCTGCCATTTTTATAATCTACTGGTAGTTTTACAATTAATTTTGATTTAGGTGGTATTTGAATTTGTTCAGAAGTTAAGTTAGGTTTAAAGTGAAGATTTATTTCTGTATTTGCAGTTAATAATTTTTTATTTGCAATATCTACTTTGGCTTTTAGAAGAGTAAGAATGTCTAATCCGATGAGTCCATCGAAATAGCCGTGAAATTTAAAAAGTAAAAGTTCCATTTGACCTATTTGTTGAAATTCCTTAAATATTGGTAAAGTAATTTTTTTGTTTATTTTATGTTTATTTAAACCTGTAACTATTGTAACTGGTTCAATTTGGGTTATGTTATTTGGGTCTACTAAAACGGGGTTAATAAAAGAAGAGGAAGCTCCTGTGTCAATTAGAAATTTTAATGGCTTATTATTATATAAAATTTGTATATATGGTAGTATATTTCCATGTTTATTAACATCTATGTATCCGGTGGGTTTGAATCGGCAGGTAAGCAAAAATTTGAATCATCTACTTCTATATCAGGTTTTTCGGAAATGTCTTCTTCTATATTATAGTTGTAATAGTTGTCCAAGTTTGTATAAAAATGATCATTAGAATAAATGTTGTCATCTTTTGGATTTTGTTCTTCTACGTTAAAAAGTTCTTCGCTAATAAAGTTGGGTAATTGCGTATTTTGTCTAAAGTTATTAAATTTATTAAAGTTTGGTCTCTGAGTTGAATTTTGATTTCGAATTAATGATCTTGATCTGGCTGATCCAATGTCCATTGGGGTTGGTCTTGGCTGATATGATGTAGTTGGTCTGTTATACTGTGCTAACTGATTATTAGCTGCGGGTCTAACAAATTGATTCCTTTGGTTGTTAAAGAAATTGTTGTTGGTACGATAATTAAAAGGATTATTCGGTCTAGGTTGAGTAAAACTATTATTATTATTTTTTGGAATTATTCCTTGTCCTCCATTTGGTCTATATGGTGTTGTAAAATTACTGAAATTATTGTTATTTTGAATGGGCTTTATTTTAGAAGTCTGCTGATTAAAAACTCTTGTATAGAATATATTTTGTTCCTTTATACAATAAGAGAATGCAACTGCTAAAGATTGTGGTCGCATAGCACGGATGGTTGACCCTAATGGTTCTTTAAGTCCTGATAAGAAAACGTTAAGACACATTTCATTATAAAGATCTTTCTTTGCAGCTATAACATTTTGAGCTTTTTCATGTATGTTTATATGATTAAACATGGTAGCTTGAATTTCTATAACGTCAGAATAAAAATTTTCTACTGTTTTGTTATTCTGTTTTAACGTATGCAAATCTTTTATAAGGGATGTCTCGTTTCTTTTATCAGAGTAATGAAGAATCAGGTTCTCTTTCATTTTTTCCCATTCTAATGGAGTTCCATACATATTTAGAACTTCATTAGCCTGTCCTTCAATTTTGTTTCTAATTGCCCTAAGAATAATTTTGTCATACAAAGTCCCGTCAATTTCAGTTATTAAAGTTAGGATTCCTTCGACATTGTCGATGAAATCGTGCAATAATCTTGGATTTCCATCGAATTTTGGTAAATCCTTTATTGCATCTGGTATTCTAAGACTGTTATAAATGCGATTGATAGCGTCACTGTTTTGCATTATGGTTATTTCCGAATTGTACGAGTTAAAACTATGAACAGAATCTAAGCTTGAATTTAAAAAGTTATCAAGATTAATTTGGTTATTGTTTTCGAAATCTAGGGAAGCAGGAGTACTAGTTAATAAATTTTCAGATAAATTTCGAGGAGAATATGGACCAACTCTAGGTTTAAAGTCTTTTGACCTTTTGAACATTTATATTTTTCTAAGAAATAAGTTTTTTTTTTTTTTTTAAATTATATTTATTTGATTGTTAATTTAAAATTTAATTTCAATTTATAATTATTATAATTTTTTTTTTTTTTTTTTTTTTTTTTTTTTTTTTTTTTTTTTTTTTTTTTTTTTATATTTTTTGTTTACTTTTAAAAGTATCTTGCATTATCGTTACTTTATTTTCATAATCAAATCTTACAATCAAACATTTATTTTTCGTTAGTTTTTGTTTTTTTTTTTTTTTTTTTATATATTTTTTTTTTTTATTTGTTATTTTTTTGAATAATTCACTGTGCCTAAGGCAGCCTCACCTTAGGTATCGAAGAATAGGCTTGATCACAGTGAAAATATTAAAAATTTTAATTTTTTATACTTTTTATTTTATAATTTTTTTTTTTCTTATTATCTTATATATTTATAATTTTCTTATATTTTTTTTGTTTTCTCTTACTTTAATTTAATAGGAATTGATTTGGAAGGAAGTATAGGATAGTAATAAAAATTTTGACTTACGTGAGCATGAGAAGAAAAATACTCATTGTATCTGTAGGCTCGTTGTTGTTCTAGGATCCAAATTAAAGAACTGAAGTTCACCAGTTGACCTTTTGATGTGTTTCCAATTTGCACTTTATATAATATACAGCTTAATCTTGTTGCTTCCAAATTATTCACGTTCACAAAAATTCTGGATTTCTAATTTTTCACAATATTCCTTTGTGGTATTAAATTCCAGTTTTAATAAATTATTTAATAACAATATTCCTTTGTTATAAAAATTTTCACAATTTTATTTTAATTTTATTAAAATGTTTTTATTTAAATTAAAAATAGTTTAATGTTTTTTTTTTATTTTAATAATATATTTATTAAAATTAGTTCTTATTTTATTTTTTTTATTAGATATTTAATTTTAAGCGATATATATATTAACCGGAACACACTTTAATTAAAAGGATCACTGTTTTTGGATCCTACCGACTGCGCCACTTATAAGTTTCGTTTTTACATTAATAAAAAAAAACAAACTTTATTTTTAAATATTCTTTAATTTGACTTTACTGGTTACAGGTATGATAATAATAATTTTCAGAATAAAATATTACAGGTATTTATAGTTAAAAAGATGCATTGTCAGCGAAACATATATTATATTAAAGAAATTTGGATAATTAATATTTAAAGTTTCCCAATTGTTATTAACTAATTTAATTCTGCTGACATTGCGTCTGAACAAAAAGGTGAACAACATATGAAATTTAGTTTACATAAAAATAAATGTTAATTATACAATATTAAGTTAAATTATATGTTAAGTTAAGTTATGGTTATATATTAGGATGATCATATAACTCGCATACATTAATGTATAAGGTAGGTGTTGTTTTCATACTAAAAATTTGTACCCGAAATTTTAGCAAATATGGAAGTGGTAGTTTACTAGTGTACTTTTTAAGTTCTTTACGAATATTTCGTAACAGAAAAATTTTATGAGAAAAATTATTAAGAAAAAGTTGTTACGCAAGTAAAGCGCAACAACTCGCGCAACTATCTTCCTCACGACTCGCAGAATCCACTCCCTCCATCCAATCTGGCAGGGTTGATAGCGGATGCTAGGATGATGAACATTGGGGTCATCATAAGCTGCGACGCCAATGCTCACCATGACATCTGGGGTAGTTCGGATACCAACGAAAGAGATGAGTCACTTTTTGATTACATTTTAAGTACTAACCTTCTAATCTGTAACATTGGCAGGGAACCTACCTTTGTTACTAGTAGTAGGCAAGAAGTCCTAGACATAACCTTAGTTTCGGACTTCATTTATTCTAAAATAAACTCATGGAAAGTTTCTGATGAGCATTCCTTTTCAGATCACAGATACCTTGAGTTCAGTCTGGACGAAAGTCCTCCAACAAAGTCAATCTATAGAAATCCTAAGACAACTCACTGGAACAAATATAGGGAGTACTTAAAGTCAACGCTTCCCTCCTTAACACGTGGAATTCCTAAAAATATTCAGAATCTAAATAGCTTAGTAAACGTTTTTACTAAGGCCTGCAATAAGTTCTTAGAGCATTCATGTCCCATCAGTAAACCTAGGGGAAAACCTAAACCACCTTGGTGGAATGATGAAATCAAAGCTCTAAGGAAAGATAGTAGGAGGGCTTTTAATAATGCCAAAAAAACAAATGAGATAGAGGACTGGAGCTCTTATAAAACAGCTCTTAGTCAGTACAAAAAAGCACTTAAAAAGGCGAAAAGAGATACCTGGAGACTATTCTGCGGAGGTATAGAAAACGTCTCCGAGGCATCTAGACTTAGGAAAATTCTATCGACAAACCCTATGGTACCCAGTCTTCTTAAAAAAGAGAATGGCAGCTGGGCTACCACAAGCGAGGAATCGTGGGAATTACTTTTAAAAACCCACTTTCCTGGGTGCTCAAATAACAACTCAGAGGTGGCTTGTCTTCTGAATCCTCTCCCTACTATTTCAGAGGTGGTGGTTACAGTGGACAAACTACAATGGGCTATAGATAGTTTCAAACCATTCAAGTCAAGCGGACCGGATGGAATTATACCCGCTGAGATCCAGCAAAATGCATCTACTACCCTGGCTTGGTTAAAAAGTATTTTCTGTGGTTGTCTTAATTTGGGACTTATCCCGGATAAATGGAAACAGGTCAGAGTGGTGTTCATACCCAAGGCCGGCAAAAGTAGTCACGCCTATGCGAAGGACTTTCGGCCTATAAGCCTGTCATCCTTCCTTCTAAAAACCTTAGAAAGATTAATCGACATCCATATCCGCTGCAACTTAGACAAAAATATCTGGTCAGCTTCTCAACATGCTTACTGTAAAGGAAAGTCAGTGGATACTGCACTTCACACTTTGACGAGCTCGATTGAAAGATCTTTAAATTGCAAAGAGTATACTCTTGCAGCTTTTATAGACATTGAGGGAGCGTTTAATAACGTCAATGAGGCAGCAATTGTGGACGCACTCATAAGCCTAGGAGTTGAACCGGAGTTAAGAGCACTGATAGCTAATATGCTAAATAGCAGGGCCATCAGTGCCAACTTTGGCAACGCTTCAGCAAAAAGGTTTGTGAAAAGAGGGACCCCGCAAGGAGGGGTGCTATCACCCCTTCTTTGGAATATGGTAGTAAATAAACTGCTTAAAATCCTGGAAGAGGTGGGCTGCACAACTATCGCCTATGCGGACGATATTGCTGTCATGGTCAGTGGCAAGTTTCCAGACAGTCTCAGAGACGTTTTGCAACTTGCACTAAACAAAATCACAACATGGGCTACAGACTGTGGACTGTCAGTAAATCCACAGAAAACAGAACAGGTCCTTTTTACAAGGAAATATAAAATTCCTAAAATAAAACCGCCATCGTTAAATGGCTGTATTCTAGCCTTTAGCGAAACGGCGAAATTTCTGGGTCTAACTCTAGACAGGAAGTTCAGCTGGAAGGCTAACATCTTAGAAAGAGTAAAGAAGGCTTCAATAGCACTCTACTCGTGTAAAAAAGCCATTGGTAGGAAATGGGGGCTTCAGCCATACATGATTTACTGGCTATACACATCCATAGTAAGACCCATTCTTATGTACGGAGTCCTAGTATGGTGGAAGGCTATCGATAAAGAGGTCAACCGCAAAGCAATCGCTAGGGTCCAAAGAACTGCCACACTATGTATTAGTGGCTCTTTAATAATAACCCCTTCTGCGGCATTAGACATCATGCTTAATCTGATGCCTGTAGAATATTATAGTAAATTTGCAGCCGCAAACACAGCTGTGAGATTAAAAGCTACATCCCAGTTGATCAATTCACGAGAAGGTCACTCGGATATCATAAACCAATTCAAGTCCACTCCCGCCTTGGTGGACTACACGTCCCCCACTTACTTCTTCGGGAAATCTCATGTGACGAGCATACCAAGCCGTGAGAGTTGGAGCTCGAACACAGTGATGACCTCGAAGGAGTACAATTCTACATGGATGGTTCAAAAATGAACAGCAGTGTAGGATGCGGGGTTTTCTCAGATAATCTGAATATCACTCATAATTTCCGATTACCAGACCATTGTAGCGTCTTCCAAGCGGAAATTATGGCAATTCAAGAAGCCTTGATTCTACTGAATAGAAGCGTTTTGACTGTGAAGCAAGTACGTATTCTGTCAGACAGTCAGGCTGCGTTAAAATCTCTGGAATCAACATGCAGAACCTCGATAACTGTAATAAACTGCCGAAAACTTCTTAACGAGATGGCCAGGCAGTTTAGCATTCAGCTTTGCTGTGTACCAGGTCATCGAGGTATTCCACGAAATGAAAAAGCTGATGAACTCGCAAGAATTGGTTCAACCTTACAAGTTCTGCCGGATAGGGCAGGACTAGGGGTACCTCTATCCACAAGCAAAACGTTATTTCGTTAGGAAATAACGGATATGGTAAATTACAAATGGTCAAACTTAACCTCGTGTAATATCACAAGATTGATATGGCCCAAAACCGATTTAAGACGATCCAATGATCTGCTTTCTCTCAAAAGGGCAGACATTAGAATGACAATAGGTATAATCACCGGTCACTGTCTAATAGGGAAGCATGCCAGAAGACTTGGCTTATCCGCAAACGACTATTGTAGAGCCTGCAATGATGAAGAAGAGGAGGTAACTACTCTTCATCTCCTTTGCACATGCCCGGCCTTGTCGGCAAGAAGGAATACCCATTTGGGGCAATATCTCTTCGACAGCCTTAACGATCTGTCAGGTAAAAATGTGAAGAGTATTCTTCGCTTTGCAAAAAGCTCAAATTGGTTTTAACGAGTGGGATAGAAAAGCTTCTATGTGGTATCACAATGGACCAAATACGGTCTAAGTGTGCCTTTTTGGCAGCCACCTTAACCTAACCTAAAGCGCAACAACTTTGCCATAGAACATTTTTTTATCTGACTAACTTTAACTTTTATTTAATTTTTTTTCTATGTTCAAATTTCATACATATTATAGCACGTCATATGAATTTATATGAACAATTTTTTTTTTGTTTTTTTTTTATATCTCAAAAATGTATATATACATACATACATATGCATGTATATATCTATGCATATTATTCTTTTGTTGATGACATAAAATTAAAACGGTAAAATTTTTGTTAGCAGATTCAATATTAATCTTTTGTTTATTTTGTATTTGTTTAAAGTTTTTATTATTTTTTACTTCTAATATTTTTGAATGAAAAAAAATCATATACATTACATAATAATGTTAATGGATGTATGAATGAATGCACATATATTTTTATGATTTTATTCATTGCTTATTATTGTTATTAAATAAAACAAAATGTTGTTAAATTATTAGAAGTTATTTTGCTTTGATATAAATTATTATGTAAAAATTTATAAATTTTGGCATTGTACTTTTCGTGTAATGGCGGTCGGTCCTGTGGTGGAGACAGCTGATTTTTGTATGAGATGATATTATATAATATTGTATTCATGTTACATGGTTACATATTATAAAGTATTAAAGAAGTAGCAAAAAAAACTGTTTTTTTTATTCTTATTAATTTGTTGCATACATATAGACATACATATATATAAATCAAAATAGAATACCTACATTTTTTTTGAAGAATCTTATTTTCTGATTTTTTTTTTATAAAAATTATATTGTAAAATTTTATGAATGTGTACCCAAAACACCCCTCAGTAAACATTTTATGTTTAAATAAAATCACACATGTACATTATATTATTGATTAAAAAAAATAGATACTGTTTATTTCTATACAAAAAATTAAATTCGTGAATCGTAATAATTTTGATTTAAAAACCTCCCCAAAAATTTTATCCGACCAAATTGACAAAATTAAAAAGGCGTTTAATTTGATAAATAAAACATACATACCTACAAATTATATGTATTATATAAAGAGCTTCTGAAACTTTTCATTAATGTAAAAACGTAATTATGAAAAATAAAGCATAAGATTTCAATAACAAAACAAAAATTGGAATTCATTGCACATTGAATCTAGGTATACTTTATATACTGCTTACGTACATAATATATTATGTCTGACAATTAAACTAAATTTGTAACTATTATTTTGCAAATATTATAAATTATTATAACCTAAATAATAAATATTAAAAATTTGTTATTTTAAAATAAAATACTAAAACAGTTACTGTAAGTCTAACTTATAATATTTTTTATCAGTGCACTAAAACAAAACTGCTATCCATTTCATACAACATTTTCAAACAAAATTAAAAAAATATGTTAATAAATAAAATAAATAATATATTAATAAAATCCACCAATCCAATCTAATTTAAAAATTTTTACACCCTCATATCATATTCATATATGTATAGAATATGAGTCTATACTCAGTCTAATACAAATATACAATACTAAATCATATATATGCAAGAGACAAACACAAATACATATTACAATCTGAAGTAAAAATTCGATTGGTTAATGTGCTTCCGCGGGAGGAATGTTGACTTTGCCTTTGAATTAGTGAAACTATTCTACTGGAAATATGGTTATTCATACCTCATTCCCGAGTAAACATCAAACCGAAGTTCAAATCTTGGGTTAATCCCATTTGCAAAGAAGCCCTTCTCAGAAAGGAGGCGGCTTTCAAACAGTACCAAAAATAGGGTGGAGGGCCCTAAGAGTCCTCTATACTATATAGTGGCTCAAAACAGATGCAAGAGAGTTATCCACAAGCAAAAATTCTTATTCAACCAAAAGTTGAAACGTAAAATCCTTCACATGCTAAAGAATTGTAAATCCTTTTGTACGTTTGCCAATAGTTTGAAACAAGTTACCAAGGGTCTTTTTTCCCACCACTTGTTGATATAAACAACAAAATTGTTTAACAACAAAATACTTTCTCCACTATTTCAAAAGCTCTACGTAACCTTTTCTACCTTTTCTTTACTTCTGGTATACATCCTGCCCAATGGAAGGTTGCGCATGTTTGTCCTATTCCCAAAAAAGGTGACAAAAGCGATCCCTCAAACTACCTGCCTATTACTATTACATCAGTCCTTTCCAAAATAATCGAAAAAATTATCTACGTTTAACTACGTCCTTTTTTGTTAATTTCTTTTAAAGAATCATATTTTTTTTTAAACTCCTCAAAAGCACTATTTTTAAAATCAGAATGAAGCGATTTTATTGGACTTCATCTATTAAGCGATATTATGTGTGGTAAATTCAAATGCAATTTATTTCTTAAAAAACAATATGTAGACTGTGAAATATAAAATATATTTTGGGCTAAATTTTTAACGCCTGGATTAAAATGGTCAAATAAAAAGTGTTTTTCCAACTTCGAGCTCTGAATGTGAAATACCACAATAATCTTATTTTCAGAATTCATTTTAATTTATTTTATTTCAATAACTAAATTTGAAATGTTCACTCTATACACTTTTCACAAACTTTACTCATAATTTTAAAACATTTACAATTTTTGCATTTACAAATGCATTTCCAACATTTATATAATAACGTATTTCTATTCATTCTTATATGTATTTTACAGTGTCATGTCAAGTCAAATAATAAAAAATATTAATAAACAAAAACAAAACAGAATCGTTTACTATTTCTAAATCAATTCCGATTGATTCTAATTTCAAACTTCTATTTCTAAAAAACTATATTCTAATCTAACTCTATACGAATACAATATTATCTATACATACATTATACATATCTCTATAGAACAATGTGCTTTGTATTGTGTCATTAACCAGTAACCAAACCATTAACCAATAACAAAATAAAATAAAAAAAGGAAAAAGAAAAAAGTAAAATACAGATTTTAAAGAGATTAAGAAAATGCTCTTTTATTTTTTCCTCCGACCGTACGCATCATAGATGAAGAAATTGAAAAAGTGTTCTGATGAGACTCCTTATAAATATATATATGATATTACCATTATTCTTTAAATTTTCTGTAATATCATTGAGACCATTATTTCTAGTATGCTTATTGCTATAAAAATGTTTAAAATTAGCTGTTTTGTGCTAAATTTTCTTTTGTGAACATGATTCTTATCATTTTAACAACCGCAAATTTTTGGCATTTCAACTATTAATAGAAGTAAACATTTATTTGTCTTAATAATTTTAAGTTAACATTTATAACATTTATAATCCTTATTTTTTTTAACGTTGCCTTCTTGGAAACAAACACAGGGCAACATTTTTTTAAAAACTTGACTTGAAAGTAATTGTAGGGTAAATCGTTTTGTACTCTCCACAATGACAACATTAAAAAAAATATGTATATAATTGTCTGTCAAATAATATTAATCATCCAGCACACTATAAATAATATTAAAATTTCTAAAAATGTTATAATTTTGCTTTCTAAAACTTTTGTGCAAAATGTATTGTTGTATCGTCTTATTTATCTTCTGAGGATGAAAGTGAAATTTTTGTTAAGGTAAGAGAAAAAAGGCACAGCACGAAAAACTTCATCAGCGACATAATTTAACGTTATTCAGAAAAAGAGGAAGAAATGTCAGATAAAATTATAACCTGTTCTAAAATAAAATTTATATCTGTAAAGTTGTAATAGCGCTTAGGCGGTAACAATTATGTAAATGTCATATTTTTTCGTATGGCATAACCATTTGTCAAAACATATCGTCGCACGGCGATTGGTTTGCCATACGCGCTAAATTATCGATATTTTTTTAGAGTTTATTTTTCGGTTTTCCAATGTGAAGAATCTATTGCACTTAATAGTTTTGCTGTATAATTTATAGTTTCCAAGAACGTCTAACAAATGAAACAAAATCAAGCACATACGGCAAAAAACAAAATTGTATTGCTTATGTGTATGATAAAAAATGTTTTAAATTGGTTTACCGATTACCGTTTGTGCATTGGTATTGTTTGTACTTTGCAGTCATAATTCATAACCAAAAATGGTATCGTATTGTAGTTGTTTACAAAATATACATACTGCAAATTACAATGAATTATGATTTTAATTCTAGCATTAGCTTACTGCATGAATACATACATGATTAGATACAATAAATAAGTATTCTTAGAAATTAGAATAAAGGAATTAAATTAACAAATTAGTTATGAATATATTATTGAAGGGTGAAGATGACGTCGCCTATACCAGAAATTGAAGAAAATACTCTCAAGTATGAAGAATGATAAAATAAAATTTATAGAATTTTTATTTTAAATATGTAAT
Organism: Poecilobothrus nobilitatus; assembly: GCA_947095535.1. NCBI lineage: Eukaryota > Metazoa > Arthropoda > Insecta > Diptera > Dolichopodidae > Poecilobothrus > Poecilobothrus nobilitatus. Next base: position 807,888 of record CAMUPU010000002.1, on the reverse strand, counting down.
ATTTTAAATATTTTACCTTAATGAATGAAGTATTTAAAGAACAATCAAGTATTTCCAAGTACGATCAGTGTAAATAAAATATTTTATTTTGAAATCTTGAAAATTTGTTTTTTTTATTTTTATAAAAGAGAACACAGCCTGACCAACAGTAATATTAATAAAAATAATTGATTTTGATATAAAATAGCATAGGGCATCCACTAAGTCATTTATTATTCATATTTGACTAAGCTTCAGTTTCGTGAATCATTAATTTCATTAAGCTGTTGATTACACGGCTCTAGATATTGTACAAGACTAAGACGTTTCTTTTTATTCCTACGCCATCTATTATCTTATGCAAGCATTTTGGTTTATTATTATTTTATTTTTATATAGCTATTACAATATGATATTAATTATAATTTATAGGACATATATACTTATTTTTAATTTAATTATATTCTACTAATTATGTATTATAAGAAAAATCTATATTATTTTATTAATCTACATGACCCCGCCGAGACCTTTAGTATGAAAATCCAGCGTCTTAAACACTACCCCATTCGCTGGATATACTGGATAATTTAATACTTACTTATATATTATTTTAACAAAAAAAAATTTTTTTTTAGATAGTGACGAGAGATCCTAATTGAAACTTTTAGATAGTGATTTTGAGAGATCTTAATTGAAAAGAAGAAGTTCTTGGTATTCCTTCTGGTTATATATCAGCTTTTTTAAAACATTAAATATCACTTAAAAGAAAAATCATCTAATTGTTAAATTATATTCATAGAAAGTAGAACATCAACTCCGAAGCAAATTTCAGAAAAATCATTAAAACCATCGTGTAAAAATACCTTTTTTTTCCAGTACAAATAATTTCACAGAAAATGAGCGCAAAACTATTCATGAATCTTTTTGGGAACTTACAGTTGACCAAAAACAAACATTTTATAGTATCACTGCCAATAACGATATACCACTGCCAGAATTAAAGGTACAAATACAAAAAAAAAATGTTCGATCAAAAATTAAATGATGTTTGACGTCAGATCGAAAGCTTTCTAGTAATGGATTCTCATTACTTTAGAAACAGTTCAAATGTTAAGTATTTATCTTCTAATCTTGGCTTATCTTGCTTTCTTCTAATCTTTGCTTTGCTTAAAAATATCTATTATATAAAACTTAGAAGTATCTATTATATAAAACAAAAGTAGATTCCTGAGTCAATACATTATGTTTCTGAAATATTTTTAACACAGAGTATAATACGATCTTTTACAAAACTCGGAAAGATCAATGTGACCGCTGTGCAAAATTTAGAAACCTTCAAGAAACCTTCAAGAAACCACTGAATATTGAACTCAGAAGAATTAAACAAAGGCTGATAGGGATGTAGATTGTAATAATATAGACCCAAACTATGTAATTCTTTTTATTGATGTGCAGTCAGTATTTAGTCTTTCAAAAGGATTCGGTTCTACATTTTATTATCAATTCGAAAGTCAGTAAATACAATTTACCTGCTTCTGCGAATTTCTATGTTGGAACTAAAACTGTATATTGTTCTTTATGATGATGAAATAAGAAGTGGAAGATCACGTAATGATCTTCCAAGTTCACTAATAGTAATTTTAAATAAGCTGTTGGAAAAAAAAGCAGAGATTATAGCAATCACTTTATGGAATCACAAAATAAAAATGCTATTATGATTACAGCTCTAAAAATTAATCTGCTCGGAACCTGGGCATTCTCAGATTCAGCAAATCGATTAAGTCCACAGTACAATAGACAGATACATAAAAAATATTGAAATTTTTTGTTTACTGTCTTTAATTAAAGTACTAAAACAAATAAAAACAAGTAAATGTAACAGTAAGTCGATGCAACCGACTTGTTAATACCCTACACCTGAATAATTCGAATTAAATTAAAAATCCATAAGTTTTTTTGGCAGCTACTTGAACTTCTTCCCTTTTCTGTCTTATTCAACTTGAATTTCAGGAACGTAAAAGAAGCATCCTCTTGGAATATGCTTGAAACCTTTTTAAAAAATTTTAAGTTTCTATCTTTATTAATTTCGAAGATTGTTAGTCCTTGGGAGGTGTGTGTCAGGTACCCGAATTGACACTCCAATTCATCGAATCAATCTCAGGAACATAAAGAAAACATGCTAGAACACCATTGTACTAAATTTAAAGGTTCTACTTTTGTTGGTTTTGGAGACATGCTCGTTGCTCTTGTGCTCGTTCGGAAGTTTCCAAAATACGAACCCATGGTTCAAATTCTTTCAAATGTCAGTTTCCAATTTTACAGAAAAGGAAACATAACAGAACACCTTTGTACTAAAAATAAAAGTTCTATCCTTGTTGGTTGTGGAAATATACTCGTTTGCTCTGGGGCTCGTCCGGAAGCTTCCAAGATTTGAACCCATGGACCAAATCCTCACAAATTTCAGAAACATAAATCAAACATAAAGGAACACCATTCTGTCTAATTTAAAGGTTATATCTTTGTTGTTTTTGGAGATAATCTCATTTGCTCTGGGGCTCGTTCGGAAGCTTCCAAAATCCAAACCCATGGACCATATCCTCTTAAATTTCAGAGACATAAATCAAACGGGAAGGAACATCATTGTAAAAAATTTAAAGGTTCTATCTTTGCTGGTTTTGGAGATAATCTCGTTTGCTCTGGGGCTCGTTCGGAAGCTTCCAAAATACGAATCCATGGTTCAAATTCTTTCAAATGTCAGTTTCCAATTTTATAGAAAAGGAAACATAACAGCACACTCTTGTACTAAAAATAATGGTTCTATCTTTGTTGGTTGTGAAGATATACTCGTTTGCTCCGAGGCTCTTTCGAAAGCTTCCAAGATAAGAACCCATGAACCAAATCCTCTCAAAATTCAGAGACTTAAATAAAAAATGAAAGAACACCACTCTCCCAAATTTAAAGGTTATATCTTAGTTGGTTTTGGAGATAATCTCATTTGCTCTGGTGCTCGTTCGGAAGCTTCCAAAATCCAAACTCATGGACCAAATCCTCTTAAATTTCAGAGACATAAATCGAACGGGAAAGAACATCATTGTACAAAATTTAAAGGTTCTATCTTTGTTGGTTTTGGAGATAATCTCGTTTGCTTTGGAATCATTCGGAAGCTTCCAGAATCCGAACCCATGGACCAATTTTGTCCAGATTCGTACTAAGCCTTCCCTTCGTATCTAGTAACCTACTATATAAATTTCATCAAGATAGCTTTATTAGTTTTTGAGTTATCGTGCGAACGGACGGACGGACATCGTTAAATCGACTCAGGTGGTGATTCTAATTCAGAATATATATACATGTCCATATCTAACTCGCTTCCTTTTGGTGGTTACAAACACCATACCAAAGTTAATATACCCTATACTTTAGGTGTAGGGTATAATAAAAGAACATAATTTAAAAATTATTCAAGTCAAACAAGATGAGAAGACTATATCGTCGACTGCAGTCTGCACGCTTCTTTGATCTAAACGACTTTTTGACGTTCTGCACCTAAGACCACATCTTGCCTTATGCATTTGCTTGTAGTCTTGATACTTTTTGAGATATGAGGACATAAGTTTGGTGCATATCCATTTTTTTATAATTATTTTTATAATTATTTATGCAAATTTGATCAAAATCGAAAATTTTTGCGTTTGGATAACAAAATATATGGAGTTTTCTATTAAAGTTATATTTTTTTTTTGATCCAGGTCATTATAACATATATTTGTTTTTATATAATATTATTTGTTTTTAAGGTCACTTGATTTATGAGTGTTTAGTTAAGTGTATTTTTAAGTGTATATATATTTATACACATATACCGATCGAAATTTTTTTTGTTTCGTTGTGTTCTGTATTATTATCATTTGATGGTGCGATACACCGATACTCATGTAGCTATGTAAAATGAGTGTTCCCGTTCCGTTTATATAAGACAATCTTCTTGAGTGTGTATACCATATTATATATGAAAGCACTAAACCTTTTGAAATTAAATATGAAAAGTTGTTTTTGGATTTTTTTTTTTTTTTAAGGGAGGTGCAAATCTTCCAAAAACAGCTAGAATTCCCCCTTGGTAGGATCAGTTTCTTACTGATTAAACACATCTCCACCTTTAACCAATATAATGAGGTGAAGCCCCTACCTACTAACGCAGTGTACTGGCTAGGGAGAACGGATAGGAAAGGATAGGATAATAGGATGCGGAAATATTGAATTGAGAGAGGGATTGTAAGGAAACAATAAATCCGCCCATTACAACTGTGTACAACTGACAATAGCCGATACAACTGTTACAACGTACATTGGTATATGACATCTTTTGAAAACTTGTATCTTCCTGCATTATTGAGGACAACACCTCTGTCACTGTACCTGCTATTGTTATTGGTTCTAGTGTAGTGTATCTTGATCTGTTCACAAAATTATAACTGAAAATAAAAATTTATTAGATAATTTTAAATTGCTGATCAACGCTTTGTATGATCATGTAAGTTAACATAGTTAACAAACCTCAGAGAATCACTACGTCCCTGAATAATTGTCTGATGTTTTGCTTTCATTGTGTGATTATAATTCTAAGAAATGCATCATACGATGTAAGCAGAACAGTTAGATAACTAAAGAATAAAACTAAATATTTTTATTAATACCATTATTAGTCAGTATTATTTTAACATTCATGGAGATAGGGTTAGGAAGAAAACCCAAAAATAAAGAAAAAGTTTGTTTAAACCCTAAAAAGGAAAAAAGGAAGTTTTAATTTAAAATAAAATAAGGAAAAATTAACTGGCGCCCGAGCAGGGACTTGGAAAAAAAAAATAAATTCAAATTAATTAATCTAATTAAAAAAAAAATAAAAAATTTTAATACACAATATCAAGTCCAACAATTTACATTTATTTACAGTTCAACAATTTAGCTTAATTTTAGTTTATATTCCTATCATAATATTTTTTTTGATATTTTTTTTTAATCAAATGAAAGTTTAGTTTGTAAGAAGCTATTAAAAAAGGAAAAAAATCATAATAAAGTGTGGTGAGCAATTAATAAAACACTAATTATCTATAAAACTAATTTTCATTTTCCTTTTAATTTGAAAATAAAAATAAATTGGAATATAAAAAAGGAAAAATTTTAATAAAAAATATAAGAATTTAAAAGGAGATAAAATAATAAGTGAAAACATTGATATAAAAAATAAAGAAATTAAAACTAAATTTTAGAATAATATGCTACAAATTAATTTTCAATAAAATAAAATTTTATGTAAAGGAATTGTGCGTAAAACTTATAGAAATATATATAAAAAAAAAACAAAAAAAACTAATCAAATGAAGTGACTGTACTTCAAATTTCTTGTATGTAATATTGTGCTGTATTAATACAAAATTGAATGAAAAAGTCTTAAATGAACAAATAAACATATGGTTTAATTAGTAACTGTTAGTAATATTTTTATATTCAATACAAAAATTAATACAAAAGAAAAAAAAAAAAAAACCGAACTTTATAGGAAATAATTTTAAAATAAAATTTCATTAAAACTTTTAATTTTATGTATATATTGTGTATTCTTAAATAAGAATATTATATACACAATTTAAAGAAAAAATTAGTAAAAGGAAAAACATTTATACATAATATGTAGAGAAACATCAAGAGAAATCATTGGCAAGTCATCCAGATCAGCATCATCCTCATTTAACGCAATTCTTCATAATCAACAGCAACAGTAATTACATACTCAGTAAATACAACATATTCAAATCACAGTTTTTATTTATCTTAACAACAACAACAACAACAATAGTTATCAATTTAGGAAACAACAATAGGTAAATTTTTTTTGATTCTAAACATATGATGTGTAGATTTAAGTAAATAAAAAAAATTTTAATTGAGTTTTATTTGTAAAATAAATGAATAATTAAACAAAAGGGTCAGATAACTTCATATAATTAATTTAAAGGGCCTAAAAACTTCATATTTTTAGTAAATCCAAGGGCAAATTTGAAAAAAATTAATTTAATTTTTTTTCTAAACTATTCTAAACATAATATGAATTGCATAACATTTCATTAATTTCAATTTCACTACTTATGCTTAAAAAATATTGTGTGATTAATTATGAAAATATATTAATTAAAATAATAACAATAATAAATAAATAAAATTAATTGTCATTATAATTAACGTTAAAGTAAGATAAATTGCATTATTCTTAACTCTAAAAAAGGCCTTTTAAGAATAATGTTTGTTCTTTTTCTTTTTTATACCAAAATAAATAAATGAATTCATAAATATTATAAAAAAAAAGAAAGAAAAAAAAAACAAAACATTAATATTTAAAATAAAAAAAACAAAAATAAAAAAAATTAAAATTTTATTGAATTATCTAAAGTAAATTAAAACAAAAAATACAAGAGAAAACCAAACAAATTTCAATATACTCGTAACTTAATTATAATTAAATTTAAAATAAAATAAAAAATAAATATTTGTTTTAGATTTAAGGATTTAACAAAAAAGCAAAACATTATTATTAAAAATAAAAGAAAAAAGGAAACAAAAAAATTTTATTGAATTATATCTAAATTAAATTAAAAATTAAAACAAAAAATACAAGAGAAAATTAACTTTTTGATTTTTTAATTTTTGCTTTCCTACATAGCCTTCAAAACAACTAATTTAATATTTTTCTTATTGTTATTATATTTGTTTACATTATAATGTCTAACTCTCCTTCTAATATTTTAGTTTTTTATCAAAATATCAGAAGTTTGAGGAAGAACTTTATTTATCTTGTAAGCTATTTTAAGTCACTCGTTATTTTGCCTGACATTATATTTCTTACTGAAATTTGGATTTTTGACGAGGAAAAGGAGAATTACTGTATTCCTAATTTCAATCTTCAAGTTTGCTGTAATAATTCATATTCTGCTGGTGGAGTAGCTGTTTATCTTAGAAGTGATCTTAATTGTAAGTTTTTCAATTTCAATTTTGTTTCGTGTGATTTGCTGAAAGTTACAATTGATTTTAATGGAGTGAGTTTTTCTTTCGTTTGCATTTATAAATTACACGGTATAAGTATTGGTGTCTTTGTGGAAGAATTATCAAGTTTTTTATCTTCAATTTCTTCAAAAAATCTAATTTTATTAGGTGATTTTAACATTAATATTTTACTGATCAATAATTCTGATGTTGATAATTATTTATCACTTTTGCCATCCTTTGGTCTCTATTCTGTTATTTGTGAGCCTACACGTCCAGCCTCTGGTACTTGCCTTGACCATCTTTTTATACGACAGGTAATTAATAATAATTTTTCTTATCCCTATGAAGTATTAGATTTGCATATAACTGATCATTGCTTAATTTCTCTATCTATTCATTTATTTAATAATATTAAAGTTCTTAAAAGCAAAAATAATTCTTATAATTTTTCCGTAATCAATTTTTCTGAACTTAGGGATAGGTTAAAGTTTGAGTGCTGGCCTAGTGTATATAATTCGGCTGATGCTTCTCTTGCTTATTATAATTTTTGTGAGATTCTATTTAGTCATATTAGTAATTGTTCTCGTCAAGTTTCTCGTAATTCTGGAACAAAATCAAAACCTTGGATGACTCGTTCTTCGTTAAATTTAATAAAACGTAGAAATAAAATGTGTTCCTTAGTTAAATCTCATTCTAATAATATTCGTCTAAAACTATGTTATAATAAACTTTGTTAAAAAATTAAAACAAATGTAATTAGGTGTAAAGATAACTATTTTATTTTAAAAATGAACAGGAATCGTGGTAATCCTAAAAATGAATAGAAAGTAGTTAATGAAATTTTAAATAAAAATCTTCTATATAATGATATCACGCTTGAGATTGAAAATAATATTGTAACTAATCCTTTAACTATTGCTAATTATTTTAATACATACTTTATTAATGTTACAAATGATTTAGTTTTAAATTCTGATATTAGTATAGATCTGTCCTCCTTTCCTTTAATTATGGATGATTCTTTTCAGTGCAATAGTTTTCATTTCGTTGACTTTACTTCATTGGAAGTACACAAGCTAATCTGTAATTTGGATAATAGTGTTTCTATCTCTTACGATAAAGTTTCAAATAGAATTCTCAAAGAAATTTCTTTGTATGTTGTAGATGTGTTGTGCTTTATATATAATTTCAGCGTTCATTCTGGTCATTTTCCTGCAGGTTTAAAAATTGCTGAAGTTATTCCTTTGTTTAAAAAAGGTTCTTCGTTGAATGTAAATAATTACCGACCTATCTCTCTTCTCTCTCCGATGTCAAAAATTTTTGAAACGGCTATCAAAAAACGCATTGTTAACTTTTTAAATAATACTAAATTTTTTAATACTAATCAATTTGGTTTCACTATTGGAAAAAGCACTGAAGATGCCTTCTTAAAATTTTGCGGGGAAATATACAATAGCTTAAATAATGGTAATTCTACCTTTGCCTTATTTATTGATATTTCTAAAGCATTCGACACTGTTTGTCATCGGATTCTTTTAGTGAAACTATATAAAGCTGGTTTTCGCGACTTCATTTTGGATTGGTTTAGCTCCTATCTCAATGATAGAAAACAGAGAACAAAAATTAAGGGAAGTTTTAGTTCTTTAAAACATGTTCGGGTTGGTGTACCTTAAGGATCAGTCCTGGGGCCTATCTTGTTTAACATTTATATTAATTCTCTATTCTCCCAGAAATTCTATGGTAAACTTACAGCATTTGCTGACGACACCTGTCTCACCTATTCTTGTAAACATTTTTTTGATATTGTTTGTAACTTAAACTTTGATCTAAACCTAATTAGACAATGGTTTCATTTGCACAAATTAGTTATCAGTCCAAAAACTAAATATATGTGTTTCAGTCTTTCAAATCTTTCCAATATAGATTATTCTCTAATGTATCATTCTCCTAGTTGTAAAAAATTCCCAATTTCTCCTGATTACACACACATGTTTTCTTTTATAGAGAACTTCTCCTGTTGTGAATCTTGTTTTACTATAGATTGTGTTAAAATTTTTAAATATCTTGGAATTTTAATTGATAATAGTTTAAATTGGTCAGATCACTGTTCTTATTTAAAAAAAAGTCTAAATAATGTCAACCGTCACCTGTACTACTTGCAGAAATTTTGCTCTTTGGTCCTCTTAAAAACGGTTGACTTTGGTATATTTAACTCTAAACTTCAATATGGTATAGTTGTTTAGGGGGGAACTTATTTTAACAGAATATGTGGGTTGTTATATTGTCATAAGCATGCCATATGTTTTCTTATGCCATATTGTCATAAGAAAAAATCGTTTCACTTCCAGCTTTCTTATTTTGAGGAAACTTGATATTCTTCCACTCCGTCACCTGTATTGAAAATATTCTTTACAAAGTCGGGCTATTTAACTCAACGTCATATTTCAAACTATAATTTAAGAATTAATCATAGTAATTTTGCTGTGATTCCTCGAGCCAGCACTTCTCATTTTGGTCACTTCTTCGATATTCTTGCTCCAAAAATTTTTAATCAACTTCTTAGCTTTATAAGAAATTACAGGAATCCATCTTCTTTTTCTTCTAATGTACGTCAATGGCTTTTTCAATTTAGCATATCAGAAATTGAATATTTATCTCTGAATTTAATATAATTTTAACATAAATTTCATTTTTAATATAATTATTTTTTTAATCTTTACTTTTTTCTTGTAATTTTTATTATATTTTGTGTTCTTCCTCAAATTTTGAAATCTTGAAATGCTTATAAAATTATTTTTAAAATTCATAAAATTGTTTTAAAAATTTTATATTACTGTACACTTATTTTTCTATTTTTCATTACTTCTTTTTAACTCCACAGTTAGTTAGTAAGTTTCTATTTTATTTTAAATATATCTTTTACTTTTATTTAGTTTTAGACGGATCCATCGCTACTTATACATATTAGTATAAAAGATGGACCTTTTTTAATTATTTCCTAATTTTAAATAGTATTCCTAAGCTAACTATAACTTGTATTATATATATTTTGTTATTATGAGTTATATCACATATGTATTTTTAGTTGGAAATAAAATTGAATTGGATTGAAATTGAATTAAATTTAAAATAAAATAAAAAAATAAATTTTTGTTTTTGATTTAAAGATTTAACAAACAAACAAGGAAACAAAAAGAAAAAACAGAACATTATTATTAAAAAAAAAAAAAATAAAAAATAAAAAAATTTTTCATTGAATTATATTTAAATTAAATTAAAAATAAAAACAAATATACAAGAGAAAAGCAAACAAATTTCGATATAACTTGATTATAATTAAATTTAAAATAGAATAAAAAAAAATGTTTATTTAGATTTAAGGATTTAACAAAACAAACAAAGGAACAAGAAAAAACAGCATATTCATATCTATTAAAAACAATAGCTAATTATATAAACTTTAATACACCTTTTCATTGTTAGCAGGTACCAATATAAATTTCTTGCGTTAAATTTAGATTTAATTAAGAATTTTTTTTTTTTTCTCTTTCCTTATTAAGAATTGAGTTAATATCATTAGTAATAGAAAATATTCTGCTTAACTTTATTTTAATTTTTTTTCAAATCACTGAAGAAATGCACAAAACCTCGGTTAAAAGTTTAATTCTTGAAGGTTTAAACCACCAACAGAGAGCTATATTGACTCAGGTTCGAGAAGAATTAGTTTCTGAGATCGGGAAAATTACCGAACAATTGCAGAAGCTAACCACGGGTTCTCGAGTTGTTAAGTACGAACCTGTCACCATAACACCAAATATTAATTGCCCCGAAAGCCTTGAGCTTGTACAGAGTGTGCCTGAATTTGACGGTACACGATTTAAATACTCTTCTTGGCGTCAAGCCAAAACCGCTATACAACTTTACGAGCGTTATAAAGGGAGCTCTAAATATTTTCAAGCGGTTGCAATTATTCGAAACAAGATTAAAGGAAACGCGGATCAAATACTATCTTTCCACAATACGGTCCTAAATTTTGAAGCTATCCTTGCACGGCTAGATCATTCCTACTCGGATAAACGATCCCTTCACGTTTTAGAACAGGAAATGAGTGTTCTACGTCAAGGACGGTCAGCCATAGGTGACTATTATGATTTGATCGAAAAGCAATTAACTCTTCTCACAAATAAAGTTTCCATGGATTATAGCGGAAACGAGGAGATGATAAATTTGCTAAGCGATAAATATCGTACAGACGCCCTACGAATATTCATTTCGAGCCTTAATAAGCCTGTCGGAGATATTCTATTCTCAAGCAGACCTAATGACCTGCCAACGGCTCTCGCACTAGCACAGGAGTTACATATGAACCAACAAAGATTTGACTTCGCTATCAGGTTTGGTGATCGTAATATGATATTAGATTATTTAGGGTTGCGAAGTCGACCTTCACAAGGGATAGGGAATGCACCACAATTTAGAAGAATTCCAGTTACGTCGAACACTAAATCGGAACCAATGGAATTAGGAAGTAGTGTAACTCGAACCGCATTATATGGTCACCAGAAAACAGACTTAACAGCCAGACAAAATAAAATCCAGATAAATCCTAGATTTACTTATCAAGGCCGTCAAAATTATGGGCCATCACAAAACAGATTCGTTCAAAATTCAAACGCTAATCGCGTCCCTCAAAATGCATTCAAAAGGAATAGAGACTCTGATAGATCTGGCAATGCCGATCGGAAATAACAAAGAATAAATAATTTGCAACCAACCAACGAAGAGTGGTCGGCAGAAGACCAACAGGAAATTATCGAAGGAGAGGAAATAGACCTCGCCAATGAATATTTAGACCAGCTAAATTTTTTAGGGGAAAGTCACTCCTATGTTGAGAAGGAGTTAAACAAAACCTCGAAACTCAAAATACTAATAGACATGGACTCTGCGAAAAGTTATATAAAACCATTACCTATTTTGAAAAATATTCATAAGGTAAGGTTCTCACATTAAAGAGAAAACAAAAATCCTTTTATTAAACCATATGAACGAATTTTATATCTTACCAGAGTTGTCCGTCTTTGATGCAATTTTAGGATACGACTTCTTAGAAAAAATAGAATCCCAAATTGACACGAAAGCTGGGATCCTGTTCCACAAATCCGGCTATGAGCCTCTTTGTTATCATCGTTGTGAAATTTAGGTATAGATTGTTCAACAGTGCCAGAATATATTTTTGATCGATTTCGCTACAAAATACTAGAATTAAAGCAGGTCTTTGCTGAACCCGATGAAGCCTCGCCTTTTAACACCCAAATTATTGCTACGATACGCACCAATATAAAAGAGCCTGTTTACTCAAGGTCGTACCCATACCCAATAGGAGTTTCCAACTTCGTCAACAAGGAAATTGACGCATTGCGCAAAACCGGCATTATAAGACCTTCACAATCTCCATCCAATAGTCCAGCTTGGGTGTGGACAAAAAAGGCTTAGACGAAAACGGGCAAAGGAAACATCGCCTTGTTATTGACTTTAGGAAACTAAACCCGATAACTATTGCTGACAGATATCCAATACCGAACACATCAGTTATTCTTTCAAATTTAGGTAAAGCTAAATACTTTTCCACAATTGACCTAAAATCAGGGTTTCATCAAATACTACTCTGTGAGAAAGATCGCGAAAAAACCTCTTTCGCGGTTAACAACGGGAAATATGAGTTCTGTAGATTACCTTTTTGGCTGAAAAACGCCCCTAGAATCTTCCAACGGGCTATTGATGACGTGTTGAGAGAATGTATTGGGGTATGTTGTCACGTTTATATTGACGATGTCATCATCTTCTCCCAAAATGAATCTGAACATCTCGAGCACATTGAAATGGTACTGCGGAAATTGCCAAACGCAAGCATGAAGGTGTCACTAGAGAAATCTAAATTCTTCAAATCCGAAGTGGAATTTTTAGGATTTGTTATTCCGGACAAAGGGTTACGAACATGTCATGATAAAATCAAGGATATTACAAGTTATGAACAACCAAGAACGCTCCGTGCCGTACGTGCCTTTCTAGGGTTAGCCGGATATTACAGGCGGTTCGTTAAAGGGTACGCTTCAATTACAAAACCTTTAACTAAATATCTAAAAGAAGAAGCAGGTCATGCTAGTGCTCATAAATCACAAAATACTGTTATACACTTTGATGAGGAAGCAATGACTGCGTTCGAAAAAGTTAAAGAAATTCTAGCATCCGAGGACGTGTTGCTCTTACGGCCCGATTTCAACAAGGGCTTCGAGCTAACAACAGATGCATCTTCACAGGCGATCGGAGCCGTTCTCTCCCAAAATGGGAAGCCGCTAACCTTTATATCTAGAACATTATCGAAATCGGAAGAGAACTCCGCCACAAATTAGCGGGAGCTTCTAGCCATAGTCTGGGCCTTACAAAAACTTAGACATTATCTCTATGCATGTAAGGAACTGCATATTTTTACCGATCGTCAACCCCTTACATTCGCTATTTCGGAACGTAACCCAAACGCCAAACTTAAAAGGTGGAGAGCATTTATTGAAGAGTATTCCCCTATATTTCATTATAAACCCGGAAAGGAGAACACTGTGGCAGATGCCTTGTCTAGGCAGTTCATGCACCATACCACAACGGATTTGGGAAATACGATTCATAGTGAGGAATCTTCTACAAGAGCTATCTTATCAGTTCCAAATCCTGTGAACACGTTTAAAAATCAAATAGTGCTGGTTAAAATAGAATAAAAACAAGGTAGAATGTAAACCAACGGTTTTTAAAAGCGCACATTTCCAAAACTCAATACAAACTGTTTAGAAGTGTGACTTACACAAAAATTTGAAAATTTCATGTAATAAGAAAAAATGTGAAAATAGGACATTTTTGAAATTTTGAGGGGCCGTAACTCCGGAATCCTATATAACTAAGAAAAGCCGTTAACACACGTAAAAGCTTATTGTTGAACCTTTAATTTTCATGTCTTGCCGAAGAAAAATTTGTACAGGTGCCTAAGTTACAGGTGTCTAAAAATAGCAAATTTTCAATTTTTGAGGCGTAATAACTCTTAAAGAGGGGGTGTTACCAAAAAATTTTCTAAGGAAACTTATACTAATTCTAAAAGTTCTTTCTTGTCTCAAAATTTCAGGTTCCTATCTAAAGGGGTGCCGGAGTTATGAAAAAATAAATTTCATGCAAAATGTGGTTTTCACATAACGGTAAATTTAAATAGTAAATTATAAAATATTACATAATTTTGATATTGTTTTATATAGATAATAAAATTTTTGATCTTCTGGCGGTTTTAGATTGCAAAATTATTACGCAGAGCCCGAGATATATATATCTGAAAATGGGGCTTTTTTGCAATTTTGAAGAGCTGCAACTTTGGAACCCTTTACAATTAAAATAAACCTTTAACACACGTAAAAATATATTATTGTAGCTTTAATTTTTATATCTTGCAGAAGTAAAATATGTACAGGTTCCTAAGTTACAGGTGTTTAAAAATAGCAAATTTTCAATTTTTAAGCCCTAATAGCTCATAAACAGGGGGTGGCCCGAAAAAATTTTCTGAGCAAACTTATACTAATTCTAAAAGTTCTTTCTTGCCTCAAAATTTCAAGCTTCTATCTAGAAGCGTGGCGGAGTTATGAAAGTAGAAAAATCTTGCAAAATTTGGTTTTCACATAACGGTAAATTTAAATACTAAATTTAAAAAAATTGTATAATTTTGATATTAATTTACAAAGATAAAAGAAATACCTGTCGAATGACGTTTTCAGAATGAAAAAATCTTGAGCAGAACATAAGATATATGCATTTAAAAATAGGGCTTTTTCAAAGTTTGAGGGGCTGTAGCTCCGTAATGGGGGGGGCTACATGAAAAAGTTGTTCCACAAAATTATTTTTTTTATGAGACCTACCTATGGTTAAAATTTTTTTTCTCTATCTTTAACGGTGTAGAAGTTTTGTAAACAGACGGACGGACGGACGGACGGACGGACGGACAGAGTGAAACTAATAAGCACATTTTTTCAAAATTTTTTTGGAAATGTGCTAAAAAATGTTTATTTAGATTTAAGGATTTAACAAAACAAACAAAGGAACAAGAAAAAACAGCATATTCATATCTATTAAAAACAATAGCTAATTATATAAACTTTAATACACCTTTTCATTGTTAGCAGGTACCAATATAAATTTCTTGCGTTAAATTTAGATTTAATTAAGAATTTTTTTTTTTTTCTCTTTCTTTATTAAGAATTGAGTTAATATCATTAGTAATAGAAAATATTCTGCTTAACTTTATTTTAATTTTTTTTCAAATCACTGAAGAAATGCACAAAACCTCGGTTAAAAGCTTAATTCTTGAAGGTTTAAACCACCAACAGAGAGCTATATTGACTCAGGTTCGAGAAGAATTAGTTTCTGAGATCGGGAAAATTACCGAACAATTGCAGAAGCTAACCACGGGTTCTCGAGTTGTTAAGTACGAACCTGTCACCATAACACCAAATATTAATTGCCCCGAAAGCCTTGAGCTTGTACAGAGTGTGCCTGAATTTGACGGTACACGATTTAAATACTCTTCTTGGCGTCAAGCAGCCAAAACCGCTATACAACTTTACGAGCGTTATAAAGGGAGCTCTAAATATTTTCAAGCGGTTGCAATTATTCGAAACAAGATTAAAGGAAACGCGGATCAGAACTTAGACATTATCTCTATGCATGTAAGGAACTGCATATTTTTACCGATCGTCAACCCCTTACATTCGCTATTTCGGAACGTAACCCAAACGCCAAACTTAAAAGGTGGAGAGCATTTATTGAAGAGTATTCCCCTATATTTCATTATAAACCCGGAAAGGAGAACACTGTGGCAGATGCCTTGTCTAGGCAGTTCATGCACCATACCACAACGGATTTGGGAAATACGATTCATAGTGAGGAATCTTCTACAAGAGCTATCTTATCAGTTCCAAATCCTGTGAACACGTTTAAAAATCAAATAGTGCTGGTTGAAAATGAATCGAACTATTATAAAACCAAAATATTATTCCGGAAACTAATCAGACATTCACTGCATTTCAGGGATGACGAGTTCTTATTATACCCTACACATTAAGTATTGGGTATATTAACTTTGATATGGTGTTTGTAACCACCAAAAGGAAGCGAGTTAGGTATAGACATGTATATATATTCTGAATCAGGATCACCGCCGGAGTCGATTTAGCGATGTCCGTCCGTCCGTCCGTACGCACGATAAGTCAAAAAATAATGATGCTATCTTGATGAAATTTATACTGTAGGTTAACAATGACTAAGGTAAGGCGGGGATTGTAAATGGGCGAAATCCGACCATGCGTTCGAGTACCTCCCATACAACTTCCAAAACCTAATACGCATATTTTCGAAATTAATAAAGATAGAAACTTAAAATTTTGTACGAAGGTGTGTTTTTCGCTGATTTGTCTAAAATTTGAGAGGAATTGGAGTGGTCGTTCGGGTACTTCCCATACAACTCCCAAAACCGAACAAGCATATCTTCGAAATTAATAAAGACAGAAACTTCAAATTTGATGCTAGGGTGTTGTTTTCTGAATCCTTGATTTGTCCAAAATTTGAGATGAATTAGAATGGTTGTTCGGGTATCTGCCACACAACTCCTAAGACCAAACAAGCATATCTTTGAAATTAATAAATATATAAACTTGAAATTTGATATAAGAATGTTCTACCGTGTTGATGTCTCTAAAATTTGAGATGAATTGGGGTGGTGGTCCGCGTGCCTTCACACAATTCTCAAGACCTAACAATCATATTTCCGAATTTAATAAAGATAGAAACCTGAAATTTTGTACAAAGGTTGTAACAGCATTTATTTTTTTTAGCTTGTATTAAATACCTAACTAAAATAACTTATGGATTTTTAATTTAATTTGAATTTTTTAGGTGTAAGGTATAAATAAGTCGGTTGCATCGACTTACTGTTATTTTTACTTGTTTTTAAAGTTGGAAAGTTGTGTCAACCCGTCCACTGTAAATGGAATAAACTGTGACTTACCTATATTAGCAAAAATTCAAGATTGGTTGAAAAACCGGTTCCCCGGCGTAAAATTTGTACGATCGGAGAGTTTAGTAATAAATGTCACGAATCTAGATGACCAATTGGAGATAGTAGCTAAAAAGCATAATAGGGATCACAGGTCATGTAACGAAATTACAAAACAAATTCTAAAGACTTACTATTTTGCGAATATGAAAAAGCAAACTAAGACATTTATTGCAAATTGTCAAATTTGTTTACAAGCAAAGTACCAGAGAAGATCGATAAAAGAGTCTATTGTACGAACTCCCATTCCTACTCAAGTAAGGAAATTCTCCATTTTGACATATTTTCAACTGCGGGAAAACTGTTCCTAACTTCTATAGATAAACTGTCAAAGTTTGCAGTAGTGGAGCCAATAAATTCACACTCCATTGTAGATATAAAACCTGCAATCATAAAAATTTTAAGTCTTTACAAATCAACCCGAATCATAATAACAGATAATGAAAGATCACTGTGCTCTACTACAATTAAATCTCTTTTAGAAACTCACTTTCAAACTGCTCACTACTCAGTAGCCCCATTTCACAGCAATCGTAGACCCCGTCGAAGCGATTCTCCTAGCAAACGAAAAATACAACAGATCCCATCACAGTGTTATTTCAAGGTTAGCCATTGACATTTTTCACAGCTCATCGGAAGAACTGTTGAGACAAGTATCCGAAAGCATCCAGAGCTCACAAACACAGACTTTAAATTTTTTTAATAAAAATAGAAAGCATCCCCGTTATGAACGAGGTAAGTTATCTATGTAAAGATCACGGCTCGGGTAGATGATAGTAAATTGACTAAGAGATACAAAAAAGCCATTGTGCAAGAGGACTTAGGTACTACTGTCAGAGCAGATGGGCGGATCATTCACAAAAGCAATATAAGATAATTAATAGATAAACCTAAATACTATTTTAGTTTTATTTTAGTTTTTTTGTATTTAAAAAAAAAAAAAATCAATTTTAATTAAAATCATAAGATTAATTAATTTTGAAGCTGAACTGAAAGAAATTATGTTTATTTTTTTGTTTCTTATCTAGGTTTTAAGTTAATTGAAAAAAAACAAAACAAAACCATTTAAAGTAAGAAAAAGAAAACATGTTTTTTTGTTAGTAAATAAGAATTTATAAAATAATTGTAATAACATGAAATAAGATGAAATTTATCTATAAGATAGTAAAGAAAAAATAAATAAAAAAGAGAGAATATTTTGTATACCAATAATTGTTTTAAGAATTAATTTTCTGTAGTTTGTATAATAGTTTGTCATTATTACAAAATATAATAAGACTTTAAAAGTTATATTATGTAAGACTTTGTAGTATAACTTAAAAATTATAAATGACTTTAAAGTTACAAAATATAAAAAGATTTGGAAGTTATCAAAACCAAATTTTAACCAGTTCTTCATAGAGGAAATATATAATTTTTTTTGTAAGAAAGAAATAATAATAAATAAAAAGAACACAATATTTTATGTAAGTGCAAAATTAAATTTTTGTAAAAAGAAAAAATAAATAAAAAGAAAGAGAGAATATTTTATATAAAAATAATTTTTTAAGAATTTATTTCTGTAGTTTGTATAATAGTTGTCATTATTAGAAAATATAATAAGACTTTAAAAGTTATTAAAACCAAATTTTAACCAGTTCTTCATAGAGGAAATATATAATTTTTTTGTAAGAAAGAAATAATAATAAATAAAAAAAGACACAATATTTTATGTAAGTGCAAAATTAAATTTTTGTAAGAAGAAAAAATAAATAAAAAGAAAGACAGAATATTTTATATAAAAATAATTTTTTTAAGAATTTATTTCTGTAGTTTATATAATAGTTGTCATTATTAGAAAATATAATAAGACTTTAAAAGTTATTAAAACAAAATTTTAACCAGTTCTTCATAGAGGAAATATATAATTTTTTTGTAAGAAAGAAATAATAATAAATAAAAAAAGACACAATATTTTATGTAAGTACAAAATTAAATTTTTGTAGGAATAAATAAAAAAAGAAAGAAATTTTATGTAAAAATAATTTTTTGTATAATTGTATTGTATAATTAAACATTGTATTTTTTTATATTAAAGGAAAACAATAGAAAATCAAATTAAAATTAATCGAAGCAATTATTGGTTATATTTTATATTCACAATTGTAACAAAGAAAATTACAAAATTTTTATCAGTTCCTCATAGAGGAAATAACAACAAACCTCAGAGAATCACTACGTCCCTGAATAATTGTCTGATGTTTTGCTTACATCGTGTGATTATAATTCTAAGAAATGCATCATACGATGTAAGCAGAACAGTTACATAACTAAAGAATAAAACTAAATATTTTTATCAATACCATTATTAGTCAGTATTATTTTAACATTCATGGATATAGGGTTAGGAAGAAAACCCAAAAATAAAGAAAAAGTTTGTTTAAACCCAAAAAAGGAAAAAAAGGAAGTTTTAATTTAAAATAGTAACGTAACAGAAAGTCGATGCAACCGACTTATTAATACCCTACACCTGAATTATTCGAATTAAATTAAAAACCCATAAGTTTTTTTGGCTTGAACTTCTCCCTTTTGAGTCTTATTCAACTCGAATTTCAGAAACGTAAAAGAGGCAATCTCTTGCGATATGCTTGACACCTTTGTAAAAAACTTTAAGTTTCTATCTTTATTAATTTCGAAGATTGTTAGTCCTTGGGAGGTGTGTGTCAGATACCCGAATTGCCACTCCAATTCATCGAATCCATCTCAGGAACATAAAAAAACATGCCAGAACACCATTGTACTAAATTTAAAGGTTCTACTTTTGTTGGTTTTGGAGATACGCTCGTTGCTCTTGTGCTCATCCGGAAGTTTCCAAAATACGAACCCATGGTTCAAATTCTTTCAAATGTCAGTAGATAGGTAGGCACTTGGGCCAGACAGGTCAGTAGGTCAAGGCCACCCGGAAGTAGGTCAAACTGTAATTAGGTCAGACAGGAGTAGGTTAACGACATAAAAGTAGGTGAGACGGGCGGCGGCGACCGTCAGACAAATCTTGTTGTTTATAAGGATTGTATACTTGTTTTAAGTAGTAGGTAAACATGGAAAAACAGTAAGAAAAATATTTTTTTTATGCTTGCAAATTTTAAGATGTTGTTGTTTGTTGTTTTTTTATTTGTTGTTTTTTCTTTCGTTTTTTTTATGAAGTATTTAAAGAAGAAGAAAGAAAAACCATTAATTAATTGTTATGTAAGAATGTTGAAAAAAAAACAAGAAATCAAAAATATCTAACGTGGTACAGGTCTACTTCTTATTGATGTATACTTGGCTTAAGTAATAGGCGCATATGAAAAGTAGAAACAAAAAAATGGTTAATGAATGTAAAAGGAAAAAAATAAAAAAAGTTTAAACGTACAAGATAAAACAATTTTAAAAGGTACAACCCATCTTTAAAATTCATAAAGAAAAAGTGCAAACCTGTTTTTATGTCTACATAATGATCAAACCATTGAAAAAAAATTATGCGTTTTTAGATGTACCTAACTATTTGTGTTGTTTTTTTTTTTTTTTTTTTTTTTTTTCTACTTTAACTATTTAAAGAAGTTAAAAGAAAAAAACTAATGATTATTGTCGGTGTGTCGTGTAAGATATTTTTTGTTTGTAAGAATGTTCAAAAAAAAATATGAATGAAAAGAAGACAACCAGGAAATTAAAGCTGTGGAAGTACTTAACGACTAACATGTTGCTTAAGTGCATTGTATGTTGCATAATCTGCGAAGAATAAAAAAAGAAAAAATTTCAAGTAGGTTAATTGCATTTGTCACCTATTTTGAAAACAAGAATATAAAAATAAAACAGATTTATTCTGTGTTCAAGAAAAAAATATGAATAAAAAGAAAACAACAAGAAATCACAAATATCTAACGTGGTACAGGTATACTTCTTGTTGATGTATACTTAGCTTAAGTAATAGGCATATATGAAAAGAATAAGAAAAAATACTTTATAAAATTTAAAGAGAAAAATGAAAACAGAACAAAAAGATGTGTAACTACGTTTCTTTAAAATTTTAAAACTAATTTTAAAAAAATTAAAAGAAAAAGTGCAAACTGGTTTTTAAATGTTACATAAAGATTCAACCTTGACAAAATTGATGCAATTTTGAGATGCTTTTATTTCTTCTTGTTATCTTTTTTCTATGAAGTATTTAAAGAAGAGGAAAGAAAAAAATTCTTAGTATCACCGTATAAGATTTTATTGTTATGTAAGAATGTTGTAAAAAAAAACAAAGGAATAAAAGCGATTCAAAATAAGTTACGAGTAATTGCTTTTTTTAAAGTAACAAGCAAGACATTATGTATAAATTGTGTAAAAAGTTAAAAAATTGTTAATAGAGTGAAAATTCTAGGATTAGAAACGTTCGCGATTGGTTGTCTTAATAAAATAAAAATCGGAAATTAAAAAAAAAAGAAATTAAAATGAATACAGAAAAATTCACAATAAAATCAATAAAATCAGTGAATGTAAAACGATTCAACATTTTTGGAAAAAAATTGGAGTTTATAATAAATGCAGTACCAGACAACAAAGATCCAATAGATTGGATTAAAATCGGTATTGAAGAATTATTCAGCAATTTACTTGAAAATGTTGATCCTACTGACAAAATTGGTGTCACTTTTGGATGCCAAAGTTTTCATGAACGTGGTCCAGCCTGGATCAATTTTAAAGAAGCAAAAGATCTTGACATTTCGGAAATTTGGGAAGTTATTTCAAACATTTTTCAAAGCAACTCCGAAGGATTATCTACAGATACGTTCTGTATAAATGTTACATATATACGACTTCCAGCAGGAAGTGGAAGAGGAAAAAGATACAACAATTTTGAAGAAGAATGTAATAAAAGAAGAGGCATAATTTCAATCAAAAACAAAGATAATTTATGCTTACCACGTGTGTTAGTTGTTGCTATCTCATTCATAGAAAAATCAGTTGACTACTGTAAAATGCGAAAAGACACAGGTCAACTTCAGTTGAAAGCAGCATTACAACTAATAAGAAATTCAAATGTAAGCATCCCAGCAAAAGGAGCTAGTATCAGTGAGCTCAAAAAATAGATTGTATCAGTGAGCTCAAGAAATAAATAAATAACAATAGATTGTCTCACAGAGATAAACAGTCGTGTTTCTTTTGTAAATCATCTCCAGCATGTGACGTAAATTTTCCAAATATTAAATGTGATGTATGCAATCGAAGTTTTAAAGGTCAAACTTGTTTTGATAATCGTAAAGCAACATCATCTACAAATAAAAAATCTATTTGTACTCTTATAAATTCCTGTACAAAATGCTTTAAAGTATACAGAACCGATGTAAATCATATATGCTATGGACATTTGTGTAAAAACTGTAATATAAATGTAGCTTCAGACCACCAATGCTTTATTACACCGTGTAAAGAATTAGCTGAACTTAAAAATATATTATATATTTTCTACGATCTCGAAACAACTCAAGATGATATCATCGGGGAGAAACTTCATGAAGGTGTTGCAATAGGGGATATAATTGAACATCAGCCTGATTTATGTATTTTTGAACAACGTTGCACGCATTATATATTGTCTAATGTTGAAAGATGCAATTTTTGTGGACTTCGAGAACATGTGTTGAAACAAAATCCAATACAAATGTTCTTAGAATATATACTCAACCAAAGAAAGATATTTCATAAAGTTATCGTTATTGCACATAACGGACAAGCATTTGATAATCAGTTTTTATTAAACTATATCTTAGACAAAACCATCATCAAACCAAAACTAATTATGAGGGGAACAAAGATAATTTTAATGCTGTTAGATAACGTGAAGTTTATTGATTCACTAAACTATTTTCCAATGCCGTTATCTAGTTTACCGAAGGCATTTGATTTAGATATAA
The DNA here is from genome assembly GCA_947095535.1 of Poecilobothrus nobilitatus. Taxonomy (NCBI): domain Eukaryota; kingdom Metazoa; phylum Arthropoda; class Insecta; order Diptera; family Dolichopodidae; genus Poecilobothrus; species Poecilobothrus nobilitatus. The sequence continues at coordinate 784,812 of CAMUPU010000002.1, read as the reverse complement.
ATTTAAAAAAAGGATATTTTCCTCATATGTTTAATCGTAAAAATAATATAAAATATAATGGAAAGTTACCCGATCGGAAATATTACTGTTATAATTCAATGAGTGCATCAGAAAGAAAACAATTTCTTGAATGGTATGAAGAAAATAAAAACAAGTCTTTTAACCTCCAAAAGGAACTTGTAGAATATTGTATGAATGACGTAAAAATTTTGACAGCAGCCTGTATTAAATTCAGACAGCTATTTTTGGAAGAATATAAGGTTGAGCCATTTTTAGAGGCCACAACAATTGCATCAGCGTGTAATTTGGTTTTTAGAAGGAATTTTTTAAAACCGTATACAATTGGACTTATACCTAAACAAGGATATGGCTTATCAGAAAACCAGTCAATCATTGCCATAAAATGGTTAATGTGGGAAGAAAAACGAAGAAAAATAAAAATTCAGCATAGTGGTAACGGAAAGGAAAAAGTAATTTTTGGTCTTCGTGTTGACGGATATTGCACAGACACAAAACAAATATTTGAGTTTTATGGCTGTTATTACCATGGCCATCCAAAATGTTTCAAAAATAATAATGATAAAAAATATGAAACACGTTATGAGGCTACATTATCCAAAGCCAATAAATTACGCTCTATAGGTTATCAAGTAATTGAAAAGTGGGAGTGTGAATTTCGAAACGAAATGAGATCAAAAGAATACATAGAATTTTTCGCAAAATTGGAGAACGAAAGTTTGATACCACTAAAACCACGTGATGCGTTTTATGGCGGTAGAACAGGAAACACAAGAACATATTATAAATGTGTGCCTGGTGAAAAAATAATGTATATAGATATATGCTCACTATATCCTTGGGTGTGTAAATATGGAAAATTTCCAGTGGGTCATCCAAAAGTTCATGTTGGAAAAATTGAATGCAATAAATTAAATTTAAATGATACTGAAGGATTAATAAAGGCATTGATACTTCCCCCAGAAAAACTCTATCACCCGGTTTTGCCTATAAATCAAAATAATAAGCTAATGTTTTCCTGCTGTCAAACATGTAGTTTGGAAATGAATAATGATGACTGCTCGCATGACAATCGTAGTAGGTCAATTTTAGGAACGTGGGTTATAGATGAAGTAAGAGAAGCTGTTAAACAGGGATACAAAATTGTGGAAATATACGAGGTATGGGAGTATACTGTTAAACAATTTAATCCCCTTACATCACAACAAGGAATTTTTACAGAAATGATGAACAAGTTCCTTAAAATTAAACAAGAAGCTTCTGGCTGGCCTAGCAAAACACCAAAGGAAAAGTGCAAATATTTAGAAAAATTTTCGAAAGTAGAAGGCATAAATTTACAGTTTAACGATATAGAAAAAAATCCTGGACTTAGATCATTAGCTAAGTTAATGTTAAACTCTTTCTGGGGTAAATTTGGACAGAGAGAAAATCAATCAAAAACTGAAATAATAAATGAGACTTATGAATTATTTACTATTCTTACTGATCCTTCGAAGAATGTAAATCAAATAACTCCAATAAACGAAAAAACAGTTTTGGTAAATTGGGAATACAAAGAAGAAACAGCTGAATCATTATCAACAGTTAACGTTTGCATAGCTGCTTACACTACCACACAAGCTCGTTTAAAATTGTATTCTTACTTAGACAATTTAAAAGAACGAGTTTTGTATTACGATACAGATTCAATAATATATGTAGCACGTGAAGGAGAATATAACCCTCCAACTGGAGTTTTCATAGGAGATATGACAGATGAGCTTGAAGAATATGGAATTGGAAGCTATATTACAGAATTTGTTAGTGGTGGTGCAAAGAACTATGCATACAAAATATATAGTACCAACTCCAAATGCGAAAAAACTGTTTGCAAAGTGAAAGGTATTCGTTTAAATTACAACGCTTCACAAGAAATAAATTTTGGCTCTATGAAACAATTAGTTAAAAAATTAAACAACTTTCAACAAATAAATATAACATTTCCTAGTATTCGCCGAACATACGATCACAGAGTCATCACTGTTCCTGAAATAAAGTCATATCGAATAAATTCCAGAAAACGAGTTTTTGCAGATGATTATACTTCAGTTCCTTATGGCTTCAAAAAGAAAAAAATTAAAAAAATTATTGTTAATATGTATATTGTAAAAATTTTGTATTAAACTATTAAATTACAGCATTAAACAAAATCTTTTAATTTTACCGTTTTTAATTTTCAGAATATAGCCAAAAAATTATTTACATATATATATCAGTATATATATATATATATATATATATATATATATATTTACTGACTTTATTCAAATTCACATTTGCAGTTTAACTATTCAATAATAATGTCAAAAGCACAAATAGTATCTGAAATTCATCGTCCAGTTAGACGTAGATTTCGGGGACGAAAAATATCTCAAAGAGAATTAAATGATACATGGGAAATTGATCTTGTAGATATGTCGGCCTATCAAAAAGTAAATAATGGATACAAGTTTCTCTTAACTGTTATCGATATATTTTCAAAATATGCATATGCCGAAAAAGTTAAATCAAAGGCAGCAGATGGCGTAGTTAAAAGTATGGAAAAGATTTTTAAAAGGGAGGGGAAGTCTCCAAAAAATATTCATTCTGACCAGGGAAAAGAATTTTTCAACAAAAAATTCCAAAATTTAATGAAAAGCTATAAAATAAATCACTATCATACTTATTCAGAAATGAAGGCTAGTGTTTGTGAAAGGTTTAACAGAACATTAAAACCAATTATGTGGAAACAGTTTAGTTTACAAGGAAATTTTAAATGGATAGAATTTTTACCAAAACTAATTGAAAAATATAATAACACAAAACATAGTACAATTAAGTTAAAACCAAACCAAGTTACATCACAAAATCAAAAATAAATTCTTCGTTCAATTTATAATTACCCTAAAATATTTAATAAGGGAAAATTTAATGTTGGTGATTTTGTTAGAATTGCAAGGTCTAAAGGTACTTTTCAAAAAGGATATGAACCTAACTATTCAACTGAAGTTTTTAAAATAGCTTTCAAAAACAAGACAGACCCGATTACATATAGTTTAAAAGATTATAAAAATAAATTAGTTCGTGGTGGCTTCTATGAACAGGAACTGACTAGTGTCAAAGACCCCAATGCTTATTTAATTGAAAAAATTTTACAACGAAAAGGCAATAAAGTATATGTGAAATATTTAGGTTTTGATAATAGTCATAATCAATGGATAAGTAAATATGATATTCTTTCATAAAAAAGTATAATTAGAATTTATATAAAAGATTTTTTCTTAACTTTAGAACACTGTTAAATGCAACAATGTTTCAAAAATGTTAATAGAAAAAATAAAAATAGAAAAATATTTACTAATAAAAATAAATAATTTAGGAATAGGTAAATAAAAAAATAATATTCTTTCATAAAAAAGTATAATTAGAATTTATGTAAAAGATTTTTTCTTAACTTTAGAACACTGTTAAATGCAACAATGTTGCAAAAATGTTAATAGAAAAAATAAAAATAGAAAAATATTTACTAATAAAAATAAATAATTTAGGAATAGGTAAATAAAAAATAATATTCTTTCATAAAAAAGTATAATTGGAATTTATGTAGAAGAGTTTTCTTAAATTTAGAACACTGTTAAATGCAACAATGTTGCGAAAAATGTTATATAAAAAAATTATAGCTTTATTATTATCAATTAGAATTTAGTACATTAATAAACAACTTACTTTACAACTTTTTGTTTTTAATTAGTTTTCTTAAGGATTTTGATTTCTAAACATTGATAATACAATTTTTTAGAAGAAAAATTTAGTATAAATAAAGTGGAATTTTTCTTAAGATATGTCAATTCAAAGACAGAGCTCAACATAATAATAATACAGAAAAAAGGAAGCAAAAATGGAAAACACAGCAGAAATTTTCGCCTACGCTCAACAAATAGAGCCAACACAGGAGTTAGCCCCAATTAAACGGAAAAGAATAAGAACTCAACAGGAATCGCAGACACTTCATCAACAACAACATCATCATCATCGTCAACAACAACAACCACAACAGCAACAACATCAACAATTTCAACAACAACAACAAGAAGAAATCATTCTTCTTCAAGAAGAAGAACCACCAACAAAAAAAAGCTTCAAAGAAGCTTTTAATAACAAAAATGTGGAAACTAGAAAAAGTTTCCTAAAAACTAAAGATATGGAGCAAGATGCTCTATATCATATAATAAATGTTAAGCAAATAAAACCATTTATGGTCTTAAGTGGGTCTTTGAGACCCGCAATTTAATTATATTTCTACCTCAAAAATATTCTGATATTTTTGAGAATTCAGATTTTGTAAAAGAAATAAAAGAAAAAGAACATTTTGTATATAAAGATAAAAATTTAAATTTAAATATTATAGATATATCTGAGTCGTTTGGTAACATATATGCAAATTACCAATAAAAGATGTAAATTGGTTTATAGTTATATAAGTTTTTATTATTCATAAATAAATATAAATTTCAAAAAAGGTATAAATTTCTTTTATTTAGTTGCTTTATTTTTCAGATTCATGTTTAAATGTACTTAATGTTAATATGTATATGTAGTTATAAAATGGATTTATTTAATTTTTTTCGTAAAAACACAGGTATTTCATAAAAGAGCCGAGAAAAATTACATCATACATTAAATTTTTGAACTGGAATAAAAATCTCTACTTTTAACCTTGTAACATTCTTTTTTTTACAGATCTATATGAATTTCTTTTACTATTTTAGATCTTGGCATGATTTTTAATGAGATATCAGTGATGAAGAAGGAGATCCAGATTATTTAGAAATTATACCAAATTTATAAAATAACAAATTATACCTAATTTATAAATAATGAAATAAATAACAAATTATATAGTTACAAAATTGTTTTATTTAATATCTTTTTTTTTTTGTAAAAATACAGGTATTTCATAAAAGAGTCGAGAAAAATTACATCGTATATTAAATTTTTGAACCGGAATATAAATCTCTTCTTTCAACTTTGCAACATTCTTTTCTTCACAGGTCTTTATGTATTTTTTAACATATTCCTTTACATTTGGCTCTGCAGTTTTATTATATGCAATTACTGCATGCAGGAAATCAATCAAACTGTAAAACTCGTCAGCTTCCTCTTTGTTAATGCTAAGATTCTGTCCTACTGTAGATTTTAATCCACTTTGTAAACATAATTTTGAATTTTTAATTGACTGCTTGGAAAATTTTTTATGAAATAGGTCATAAAATTTACACCATTCATGATATTTTAAAATAATTGGTTTCATTCCAATCCAATGAAAAACACTTGCAACTTCAAAAAAATCTGTGTCAAATCCGACAACTATTTTTAATGTGTGACTTCTGTTGAGAAAGTATGTATAACTCAGCAACAAATTAATGCTAGGACTTTGCTCTTCCATTATTTCAATTACACTAAAGTTAATTATTAAATGTTATATCTCTTAGGAAGACCTGATTGAGAAATATTATAATTTTCAAATATATGGTGAAAAGTATTTATTATATTTTGTCATTTTCTATATGATTTTCTTTATTAAATTGTTTTAAAAAAGCGTTCATACTATAACCGCAACATCTATACCATGTATAAACACAACAATATTGCCCACAAACATCTGAATAGTTACTTTGTAACTGTTTCTTATTAAAAATTATACATTGACTTTTTAAGTAACTTAAAATTTCTAATTTATCTGGTTTTCTACCAAACGAATCAAAATATTCAACACAGCCATTCTTTGGCTTAAAAATAGCTAACCAATGTGTTCCCGGATCTTTTGATATATCAGTGTTTACAATTAAAAAAGTTTGTTTTTCAATTATTCTGGGGAGTTGATCCAGAGCAAAAACTCCTTTAAAAAATTTACGTGTGTGTTTGTTACATCTTAATACGTCACTTATCTCTAGGGTATTCATCAATCAAATTGATTCAAGTCATATACTTTAGTTGTTTCTTTAATATAATTTGATAAAAACTCTTTTTTGAAATTTTTATTTGTGATAATAACATCAAATTTTTCTAGTATTTGACAGAGCTCTTTATTTATTTTATCGTTGTACACAGTTCCAAAAGAGTAATTATCAAAATTATCATTTATAAAATCCCTAGTTGGAAATTTATACTTGAGCTCTTTTACAAACTTTTTACAAGGTTCTTTAAAACCAACTATACAAATATCTTTCGCAAACAAGGTATTATTATCATCACTACAAAATGTTACATCCAGAAGTGCACAAGACAGTGACATTTTGTCAAATATTCAAATTTACTTTTATATATGCTATTTATAGGTTTGAGAATATATTTCGGTTTTTATCAATTTGTAAACTTGCATCAAATTCTCCATAAACAATAGCAGTCAGTGTAGATGTAAGTGGTTTTGATAGTCTTGCCTCAATTCTAACTGTACCTTGATTTAGTAGACCTTGACACACTTCATTTCCTGATGAATCTGGAGTTAAATCAAAAGCTAGAATGAAAAACCCATTACTAAACATGGTTTTTGTTATATGATGACCTTTATCATTATGGTAAATTCCAGTTCCCGAAAAAAGTGTACTGTATACTCTTGTACAGCAATTATTTTCATCTGAAAAACTGGTTTCAATTGCTGAATTAGGTATTTGAACACCATTTACGTTTAACACAAATTGTGAAATATCAAAATGTTTAAAATTGTATGGGTTATTTGACCTTTTTCCAGAGTAACCTGTATTTTCTGTCATGCAAAAAATGATTGTGTTTGGCAACTGTCCAATAAAAACATTATCAAGTGATATTGATGAACTATTCTGTGGAATGGTAAAAGTTTTTACCTCTACCCGTTTGTAATTGTATTTGGCATTAGTTTTTTCCAATACAGCATTATGTGCTAATAGCACACTAGGATTAATTGTTACATGTCTCATAAATAAAGTGGCTTCTAAAATTTTCAGTTGAGATTCATCAGTATCATCTGCAAAGAGGTAAAAATCTGGTTTTTCTAATGTTAGGACAACTCGAACATCGACATTGTTTATGAGAAGTGTAGGTTGGTTAAACATATCTAAATGTAATTTCCCCATAAGTTCCACTACATTGCTATTTTGCTATAATTTTTGACGTTCTTTTGAACCACTATTATCTGTTTTTGTTATATTTGGCTTATCTAGCATCCATCCACCACACTCCAAATGCGTTGTAGCGGCATCCGTACCATAATTTAACAATGATTCAATATAAGCTCTGTAATGATAATTGCCATCTGATGGAGATATATTCTTTCCATTTAGTTGAACATTACATTGTTTTATTAATGAATGTAACATATTATTAACCACACTTGGTTGTTGTATAGGTGTTCCATCAGTTTTTTTATCTTTATTCCATTGAGTTCCATCTTTTTTTAAAATTTGTACTTTTAATTTTAGATATATCGAAGACAAGTCTCTATATGTATCACCGTGCCCTAGTGAAACAAATTCTATGACAGACGGATTATCTAAAGAAGCAATAGGGTTATAGGAAACTTCTTCAGATCGTAAAATACTTGACTGAATAGGCTGTGTTTTAAAAATATCAAGCTCTGATTTCATACATTCAATCATAATTATTCAAAAATATCTTTTTGTTTGTTTTTGTTATTAACTTTGCGTCGCTTCGACGTAAAATAATTTAAATTATTAATGAGAGGTCTTTTTATAGATTTTCTTCGTTTTCTTTTGCCTTGTCCATACATTTCATTGAGTTTCCGAACTGCACCTCGTCTTACATTCTTCATTATCTCTTTACTTCGATCTTGAACCACTTCTTTTACATTTGCACCTGTGGCAATATCAGATAATGCATTAATACCAGAGTTAATAACCTCTTTTTTTAATATATTAACTCCAGACGTAAATATTGGTTTTAAATATGTAAAAAGACCACCGAAAAAGCTCCCTAACCCTCGTCCCCTTTGGTAAGGTACAATTGAGTGTAACAAAAGACCAATATCCTCAAGACCTTTTCCTGATTGAACTAAATAATATTTGTAGTACGCTCTCTCCATAATGAATAAAATAAAATAATATATAGTTTTGTAAAATCGCTTTTATTTATACTTTTTTAAAATGTAATACAATTTTTGTTGGAATTGAACTATTGGAAAAGTTTATTTTGTATCCATATTTATCACATAAAAGTAATGAAATGTTATTAAATGATTTCTCCACATTGCAATATTGAATATTACTGAATTCTTTTACAGTATCAGTGAAAGAATTTTGTATGTTAACAGATCTTAAACACCTTATATCTTTATCACCTATTTTTTGCGATTCAATTATGTCTGTGTATATAAAAAACATATCTGGTTTACTAATGGGAATCAATTGTACACTATCTATAAAAGTTTTGAAAGCTTCTATTACACGTGATTTATATTTTTTAAAATCTGTAACTTTAAAAGATACTTGATTGAAACATTTTTTTAAAAGTCCTTCGAGGGTATAAGCGTAATTTGCTCTTATTTTTATATCTATTTTAGGCTTAGTAACACATATTGTGGTGTAACTTAAATTTTTAGGCATCTCCTCAGCTTTTGTTGGTTGTGTATAATGAACTTCATCGTTTATAAAATTAAAAATTCCCCAAATCAACTGTCGTTCAACTTCTTTTCTTGTAAACCTATTAAGTGGGCGTATATTTTGAATTAGTGTTGGTAGTAGTAAAACTTTCCAGTCGCATATCATTTGTTTTTCTATGTATGGAATATATGATGTTCCAACTCCTATCATATCTTTTAGCATACCTTTAATAAATATTTGAGTACTTTTTTCCCATTCTTCACCATACACATTTGGAACGAAATCATTAACATACATTTCTGAAATACCGACTTTCCACCTTGAATCACACATGTATTTATTCATTTTATTTGTAAAAGATGATAATGAATTTTCTGTATAATAGTTGATAGATGAATCACTGAGTAAAGTGACATAAAATTCATCATTTACTTGTATTTTGTCCATGAGCTTGCGGATTTATTCTTACGAATTGGAAAATTAAGTTCTGTTTGAGTATTACCTACTGCTGACCTTAAAACACGTCTTGATGAATTATTCAACTCTTTGCTATTTATAGTTTTTTCTTTTTTCGTTGGTGGGCTTGGGCTATCTAAAGGAACAGTTATAATGTCTCCTGTATCAATTTCAAAATTTGTACATTTTGATTTCTAATTGATTTTCTTTTTCTAAGACGTTCTCCAACTGAAGCAGCTGACAATGCTTTTGTTAAAACATTTTCCTGAATTTCATCATCAAATACTTCGTCATCAGCTTCTTTTTCATATACTTCTTCTTCTTCAGAAACAACTTGTATTCCTACATTCTTATATTCAGGAAAATGCGATTGAGCTTCCGCATCTATATACATTGGTTTTGCACGAGTTTGAGTACCTCTTGTTTCCGTATTTTTTACTTTCTCCTCTTTATTTCTAGGAAGTACTCTATTTTTGTTTCTTATTTTAAATAGATTTTGTCTGTATAAATACCATTTTTGAGTGTCTGTTAGATATTTATTTAACAATATTTTTTTCATATTTTTATCCAACTCATTTAATTTAAAGTCTGCATTTTGTTTCATTTTCTCATAAATCTCTGGTTTTAGTATAATCATTTTGTTAAATGTTGTATTATTCATTTTATAAAATTTGCGATTATCCCTGATAGTACTGCACCAAGAAGTGTAGGTAAAAATCCACCACGTTGAATAATGATTTTTATTTTACTATATATAGATTTTTGGCGGCAAATGAGGGATCTCAATTCCTTTTTATACTTTCGTAATTGGGTTGTTGATTTTTTACTTAGATTACAATTACCTTTTAAAATATTTAAAACAATTTCACAAAATGTTTTGATTACTTCAGGGTCACAATGTTTTATAATTACTTTCTGAAATTTCGGTTTAGAGCTTTTTAATAGGTGCAATATATGACGGTTGACCTTCAAACGTTTCATATTCTTTGCCAAATTGTTCTAATTGATCTCTTGTACAAAAACACAAACCTTTTCCAAATATATCACTTCTTAATCGAAATATATCATTAACGTCTTGAGTAAGATCTATTAATATATATCCGTATGGTTCTGATGTCACTTCATTATATACTTTTTCAAATGCTTTGATTTGATTGGGATATATTTGGCGAGCTAGAGGTAATATCTGCGATTTATCTCTTGGATTTTTGAAAAGTACTAGATATGTACAGTTAAGCGAAATATCTCTTGAAAATTTAACCTGGTGAAAAACATTTTGTGTTACAAATATTACAGATAAATTTCTATGGTGTGATCCTCTAGTAAATAAATCACATACATACTTATCATGAGAACTTAACATCATATCATCGATAATAATTAACAAAGGTTCTTTATTGTCATTAAAATCCGGAATAGTGTTACTATATTCCACATCTTTTAAATATTTTGGAACGGCATTTTTGTCTGGATTACACCAAATAATTTTATTAATATGTGGTTGTATATTTTCTTTTTTATACTTTATTAAATTATGAATAAAAGTGGTTTTACCACAGCATGATGGCCCCGCTACCATCATTGTAAATGGATGAAATAGCATAGTTGTATTAGTTAAAAATAGCACTGTTAACCTATATTTATATGAAAAGCTCTTTTGCCGAAGTGAATATAAATGTAAATTTATTTATTCTAATGAGTATTCTTACACAAACCGTCGACATGGTTAAACGAGTTCTCATAGTTGACCTACAATTTTTCAAGGAAATGAAAAGCAATATTTCCTAAAAGAATTAGCCATACTTGAAAAAGGAAGTTTAATTCCAACTGTCTATCACTTCAAAGCACCGTACCCCTCAGAGGAACTTAGTCCGGATATGAAATATAATAACCAGTATTGCGAAAATAAAATAAATGGACTTAAATGGAATAACGGTCTAGTTGAATATTTAGATGTAAAATGCATATTAAAACACTATTTAGAGTCAGCTGAAAAAATTTATGTTAAAGGAGAACAAAAAAAACTATTCCTTCAAAAGTACATTGACAGTGATAAAATAGAAGATTTAAGCAGAAACTTGCCGTCATTACAAAAGATTGATAACTTTAAATCAAATTGTCCTATACACTTATTAAACAACAATTTCAGATGTGCTGTTAAAAATTGTTATAATGTATATATGTATCTTTTAAAAGAAAAAATGTTAGATTAAAACAGCACAGATTTCTATAAAATTGTAAAATATTTTTAAATAAAAAATTATTTCAAACATATAAATAAATTTGTTTTGTTTTTTTTTTAACACAACATAAGAATACATCTTTTTTGTTCTACATTCTTACATATCAATAAAATCTTAAAATACTAATAATTTTTTCTTTCCTCTTCTTTAAATATTTCATCAGAACAAAAAAGAAAAGAAAAAATTCATCTCAAAATATCAATTTGGTCAAGGTTGATTCAGATTTAAAAACCAGCTTTGCACTTTTTTTTTTTAATTTTAAAGAAACGTATAGGTACATTTTTTTTCTCTTTACATTGTATGAAAAAGCATTTTTTTTTTTCCTACTATTTTCCTGCATACCTATTACTTAAACCAAGTGTACAATCTTTATAAACAACTGACGATCGCCGCCAGTCTGACTTACTTTTAAAATGACCTTGACATACTTCCTGTCTGGCCTTCCGGGTGACCTTGCCCTACTTCTGGGTGACTTTGACCTACTTCCAGGTGACCTTGACCTACTGACCTATCTGGCCTAAGTGCCTACCTATCTACTAATGTCAGTTTCCAATTTTACAGAAAAGGAAACATAACAGAACACCTTTGTACTAAAAATAAAAGTTCTATCTTTGTTGGTTGTGGAGGTATACTCGTCCGGAAGCTTCCAAAATCCAAAACCCACGGACCAAATCCTCTCAAATTTCAGAGACCTAAATCAAAAATGAAAGAACACCATTCTGCCAAATTTAAAGGTTATATCCTTGTTGTTTTTCGAGATAATCTCATTTACTCTGGGGCTGGTTGGGAAGCTTCCAAAATCCGAACCCACGGACCAAATCCTCTCAAATTTCAGAGACCTAAATCAAACATGAAAGAACACCATTCTGCCTAATTTAAAGGTTATATCTTTGTTGCTTTTGGAGATAATATCATTTGCTCTGAGGCTCGTTCGGAAGCTTCCAAAATCCGAACCCACGGACCAAATCCTCTCAAATTTTAGAGACCTAAATCAAACATGAAAGAACACCATTCTGCCAAATTTAAAGGTTATATCCTTGTTGTTTTTGTAGATAATATCACTTGCTCTGAGGCTCGTTCGGAAGCTTCCAAAATCCGAACCCACGGACCAAATCCTCTCAAATTTCAGAGTCCTAAATCAAACATGAAAGAAAACCATTCTTCCAAATTTAAAGGTTATATCCATGTTGTTTTTGGAGATAATTTCATTTGCTCTGGGGCTGGTTGGGAAGCTTCCAAAATCCGAACCCACGGACCAAATCCTCTCAAATTTCAGAGTCCTAAATCAAACATGAAAGAAAACCATTCTTCCAAATTTAAAGGTTATATCCATGTTGTTTTTGGAGATAATTTCATTTGCTCTGAGGCTCGTTCGGAAGCTTCCAAAATCCGAACGCATGGACCAAATCCTCACAAATTTCGAAAAACATAAATCGAATGGAAAGGAACATCATTGCACAAAATTTAAAGATTCTATCTTTGTTGGTTTTGAGGATAATCTCGTTTGCTCCTGAATCATTCGGAAGCTTCCAGAATCCGAACCCATGGACCGATTTTGCCCAGATTCGAACTTAACCTTCCTTTCGTAATTAGTAACCTACTATATAAATTTCAGCAAGATAGCTTTATAAGTTTTTGAGTTATCGTGCGAACGGACGGGCGGACGGACATCGTTAAATCGACTCAGGAGGTGATCCTGATTCAAAATATATATACATGTCCATATCTAACTCGCTTCCTTTTGGTGGTTACAAACACCATACCAAAGTTAATATACCCTATACTTTAGGTGTAGGGTATAATAAGGAAAAATTAATTTGTATGGGCAATTACATACATCTGTTTATTTTAGTAACATACAATAATGAATCAAAACAGATTAATTTTTTTATACCCTACACCCTACTTTGGTAAGGTGTTTGTAACCACCAAAAGGAAGCGAGTTAGATATGGACATGTATATATATTCTGAATCAGGATCACCTCCTGAGTCGATTTAACGATGTCCGTCCGTACGTCTGTCCGTAAGTCCGTCCGTCCGTCCGTCCCTTCGCACGATAACTCAAAAACTAATAAGGCTATCTTGATGGAATTTATATAGTAGGTTACTAATTCCAAAAGGAAGGCTAAGTTCGAATGTGGGCAAAATCCGTTTATGGGTTCGGATTCTGGAAGCTTCCGAATGATTCCGGAGCAAACGAGATTATCTCCAAAACAAACAAAGATAGAACCTTTAAATTTTGTACAATGATGTTCCTTCCCATTCGATTTATGTCTCTGAAATTTAAGAGAATTTGGTCCATGGGTTTGGATTTTGGAAACTTCCGAACGAGCACCAGAGCAAATAAGGTTATCTCCAAAACCAATAAAGATATAACCTTCAAATTTGACAGAGTGGTGTTCTTTCATGTTTTATTTAAGTCTCTAAAATTTGAGAGGATTTGGTCCATGGGTTTGGATTTTGGAAATTTCCGAACGAGCACCAGAGCAAATGAGATTATCTCCAAAACCAATAAAGATATAACCTTCAAATTTGACAGAGTGGTGTTCTTTCATGTTTAATTTAAGTCTCTAAAATTTGAGAGGATATGGTCCATGGGTTTGGTATTAGGAAACTTCCGAACGAACACCAGAGCAATTGAGATTATCTCCAAAACCAATAAAGATATAACCTTCAAATATGACAGAGTGTTGTTCTTTCATGTTTTATTAATGTCTCTAAAATTTGAGAGGATTTAGTCCATGGGCTTGGATTTTGAAACCTTCCGAACGAGCACCAGAGCAAATGAGATTATCTCCAAAACCAACTAAGATATAACCTTTAAATTTCGCAGAGTTGTGTTCTTTCATGTTTTGTTTAAGTCTGTGAAATTTGAGAGGATTTGGTTCATGGGTCCGGATCTTGGAAGCTTCCGAACGAGCCCCAGAGCAAACAAGTATATCTCCACAATCAACAAAGATAGAACCTTTATTTTTAGTACAAGAGTGTGCTGTTATGTTTCCTTTTCTATAAAATTGGAAACTGACATTTGAAAGAATTTGAACCATGGATTCGTATATTGGGAGCTTCGGAAAGAGCCCCAGAGCAAACGAGATTATCTCCAAAACCAACAAAGATAGAACCTTTAACTTTTTCATAATGATGCTCCTTCCCGTTTGATTTATGTTTCTGAAATTTAATAGGATATGGTCAATGGGTTTGGATTTTGGAGGCTTCCTAACGAGCCCCAGAGCAAATGAGATTATCTCCAAAAACAACAAAGATATAACCTTTAAATTTGGCAGAATGGTGTTCTTTCATGTTTGATTTAGGTCTCTAAAATTTTAGAGGATTTGGTCCGTGGGTTCGGATTTTGGAAGCTTCCGAACGAGCCCCAGAGCAAACGAGATTATCTCCAAAACCAACAAAGATAGAACCTTTAAAGTTTTTAAATGATTTTTTTTCTTTTTGATTTATGTCTCTGAAGTTTAAGAGGATATGGTCCATGGGTTTGGATTTTGGAAGCTTCCGAGCCAGCCCCAGAGCAAATGAGATTATCTCCAAAAACAACAAAGATATAACCTTTAAATTTGGCAGAATGGTGTTCTCTCATGTTTGCTTTAGGTCTCTGAAATTTGAGAGGATTTGGTCCGTGGGTTCGGATTTTGGAAGCTTCCCAACCAGCCCCAGAGTAAATGAGATTATCTCGAAAAACAACAAGGATATAACCTTTAAATTTGGCAGAATGGTGTTCTTTCATGTTTGATTTAGGTCTCTGAAATTTAAAAGGATTTGGTCAGAGCAAATGATATTTTTGGGATTTTAAGGATTTGCCTCAGAGCAAATGATATTATCTCCAAAACCAACAAAAATAGAACCTTTAAATTTAGTACAATGGTGTTCTGGCATGTTTTCTTTATGTTCCTGAGATGGATTCGATGAATTGGAGTGGCAATTCGGGTACCTGACACACACCTCCCAAGGACTAACAATCTTCGAAATTAATAAAGATAGAAACTTAAAGTTTTTTACAAAGGTGTCAAGCATATCCCAAGAGGATATATCTTTTACTTTCCTGAAATTCGAGGTGAATAAGACACAAAAGGAAAGAAGTTCAAGCAGCTGCCAAAAAAACTTATGGATTTTTAATTTAATTCGAATTATTGAGGTGTAGGGTATTAATAATTCGGTTGCATCGACTTACTGTTACATTTATTTGTTTCTAAAGAAGAAGATCAAATTACATCTTCATTCTAAATTTTAAGGTTATGATTTTCTTTATGATTCATTATCGTTGATAATAATATTTTTGGATATAATAGCAAAAGCATATGGAAATTATACTAGGTCGGTGCAGGACATTGCTTTTACCCCTTTTTTAATTCTTAGAAACAAAGTAATAAATTATTATAAATCAATACAAATAATAAATCAATATCCAAATCAATACAAATTTGGAGAAATCCGAAATAGTATATAAGAATTGATATTTTTGTTAAATAAATCAGAATTATTCTGACTAAACCACAATAAACATTTTCTTTTATTTTATACGTTTAGCAATTAACTTTGCTGAAGTATTATAGGATTGGATATTTATTTTAGTTAAAGGAAAGATTTCTCATCAATAATTGAATTAGCAATTAACTTTGCTGAGGGAATTATATAGGTAACCGTACCTTATACGGTAAACGGTAGTAATAGTTCACTACGCCATATAAATATATGGTGACATATGTATGTGCGAATAGGGGTGGACTAAATTAGTACAGTTAGCCGCACATACTTATAGTAAGGATAGGGAAATGACTAGTAACGTACAATACTACATTTAAAGGATAAATAACAGCAAACATATTGCATGGCGATCCTGCCAATTCTTTCATAACATTTTTTTTTCGATACTTCGCTAAAATGTTATGATGGAACTGAAGACGGACCAGCAATTTAACGATCTTTTTAAAAAAAAAAAATTTGTATTTGTAAAAAAAAGATTTATTATAAAAAAAAAACTGTAGATTTTAAATAAAATTTTTGCTTTTTATATATAAATACATGTAATAAAAATTTATTTTATTAAATGAATGGACTTAAAAATAGAAAAACTAGCATATTTATTAAAGACGTTAAAACAGAATCCTACAAGAACATATACACAAGCATTTATTGAAGCAAAATACAAGTAAATTAATGAAATTTGGGAATATTATGAAAGATACGTTAAAGGTGACATACAGCTAGAAACAAAATTGAAATTAAAAGAAGACAAATAACTACATTTTTGAAACCAAAAACTGAACCAATAAAAACAGAGAAAAAAATGGCAAATTTTGAACTTAGAACAGCGATAAAAATAATCCCGCAATTCGAAGGAGAGATTAAACAACTATCTAATTGTCTGGGGTTAATAGAATTTTATGCTGACACACTTAAAGAAGAAAATGAAAAACCGAAACTAATAAAACTAATTTTGAATACAAAGTTTTCAGATAAGGTGAAAAACAGTTTAATTTCTGAAGAACCAATAACAACTTTAGAAAATTTAAAAAAATATTATTAGCAAACTATAAATCAAAGAATGATCTGACAAAATTAGTGCAACTTAACCAAGATGTACTAACATTTGCAACAAAAATAGAAAATTTAATAGCAAATTTAAACGAAGTTCAAATACAAGAACATAAAAGAATAATAATAAAATTAAATGACCAATTAGGATTAAACACATTCAAAAATGAACTAAATGAAAACATAAAAATGGTTATATTACCAGCAAAACCAATTTTTAGGTTTTCAATTAGCATCTGAAACAGATAGCAACAGAAGAATAAATAACATTATGCATTTTAGAAGCAATAAATTCAGAGCAAGAAATAATTACCAGAATATCAGACGTTATAATTACAATAATAACAGAAACAACAATAATTACAATAACAATTATAATAGCTATAACAATAATAACAACAATAATTACAATAATAACTACAATAATAGCAATAATATCTATAATAAAAATAGATTTACAAATAATCAACAGGGAAACTACAACGGCCCCGGCCGAAGAATTCCTGGGCATGTCAACCAAAACATGCAAAGAGGTACGCAAAATCAATTGAACCGAAGAAAATAGTAAACAAAAGCTTCACAAATATAATTAAAGTAAGAAGGAAAGACAATGATTATCTGACTCATCAATAGACTCAGGAGCAGATATATCCATATGTAAAAACAATATTATTAAACAACAATTTTTAAATGATGAAATATGCCAAATTAATGGTATTTCGAATAAAAATTTTTATACAAAGGGTGTAACAATCATAGAATTATTAATAGAAGATCAAACAATTAAACATGAATTCCATATCATAGATGAAAACATTAATATATTAACAGATGGTATCTTAGATAGAGACTTTTTATACAAGCATAAATGCAAAATAGACTATGAAACATGCACATTAGTAATATCTCACGAAGATCAAGACTTAATATTACCAATGAGCATGAATACCAAAACAATATCACACATCATGGTACAATCTCGAACAGAACCAATATTAATGATAGATTTGGACATAAAAGAAGATAGCATAATAATTGAAAAAGAAATGGTGAAGGGTGTATTTTTAGCAAATACAATAATTCCAGCCAATGGATTAAAACATGTGAAAATACTGAACACTAGAGATACTCCTGTGACAATTAGAACAACTGAAATTGAAGTTCAGCCATTAAATGAATATCAAATATTATCTTTTAATAAGATAAATATGTCAAAAACAAGATTCAAGAAATTACAGAATGTAATAAATATAGATAATTTAGACATTAAAGATAAAACAACAATTTTAAACATTTGTGAAAGATTTCAGGATATTTTTCATCTTGAAGATGAAACTTTGACAATAAACAATTTTTATGAGCAACGAATTTCTACTATGGACAAAATACCAGTATACATGAAAAATTATAGAACACCTAATGTACAATTGGAAAATTGAAAGACAAGTATCAAAACTAATGGAAGATGACATAATTGAGCATTCTACAAGCCCATATCACCATTACTAATTGTTCCTAAAAAAGACAGTAAAGGAGAGAAAAAGTGGAGATTAGTTGTGAATTTCAGATCTCTAAACAAAAAAATAGTAGATGACAAATTTCCGTTAAAAAGGTTAGATGATGTTTTGGATAAATTAAGAACATCTAAATATTTTTCTACGCTTGATATGACAAGTTCTTTCCACCAAATTCCGTTGTATCCGAAATCCAGACAAATGACAGCATTTTCAACAAATAAAGGGCATTTTCAATTTAAAAGATTACTTTTTGGATTAAAAATATCAACCAACAGTTTTCAACGTATGCTTTCAGTAGCATTAAGTTATGATTTTCTTTATGATTCATTATCGTTGATAATAATATTTTTGGATATAATAGCAAAAGCATATGGAAATTATACTAGGTCGGTGCAGGACATTGCTTTTACCCCTTTTTTAATTCTTAGAAACAAAGCAATAAATTATTATAAATCAATACAAATAATAAATCAATATCCAAATCAATACAAATTTGGAGAAATCCGAAATAGTATATAAGAATTGATATTTTTGTTAAATAAATCAGAATTATTCTGACTAAACCACAATAAACATTTTCTTTTATTTTATGCGTTTAGCAATTAACTTTGCTGAAGTATTATAGGATTAGATATTTATTTTAGTTAAAGGAAAGATTTCTCATCAATAATTGAATTAGCAATTAACTTTGCTGAGGGAATTATATAGGTAACCGTACCTTATACGGTAAACGGCAGTAATAGTTCACTACGCCATATAAATATATGGTGACATATGTATGTGCGAATAGGGGTGGACTAAATTAGTACAGTTAGCCGCACATACTTATAGTAAGGATAGGGAAATGACTAGTAACGTACAATACTACATTTAAAGGATAAATAACAGCAAACATATTGCATGGCGATCCTACCAATTCTTTCATAACATTTTTTTTTCGATACTTCGCTAAAATGTTATGATGGAACTGAAGACGGACCAGCAATTTAACGCTCTTTTTAAAAAAAAAAAATTTGTATTTGTAAAAAAAAGATTTATTATAAAAAAAAAACTGTAGATTTTAAATAAAATTTTTGCTTTTTATATATAAATACATGCAATAAAAATTTATTTTATTAAATGAATGGACTTAAAAATAGAAAAACTAGCATATTTATTAAAGACGTTAAAAAAGAATCCTACAAGAACATATACACAAGCATTTATTGAAGCAAAATACAAGTAAATTAATGAAATTTGGGAATATTATGAAAGATACGTTAAAGGTGACATACAGCTAGAAACAAAATTGAAATTAAAAGAAGACAAATAACTACATTTTTGAAACCAAAAACTGAACCAATAAAAACAGAGAAAAAAATGGCAAATTTTGAACTTAGAACAGCGATAAAAATAATCCCGCAATTCGAAGGAGAGATTAAACAACTATCTAATTGTCTGGGGTTAATAGAATTTTATGCTGACACACTTAAAGAAGAAAATGAAAAACCGAAACTAATAAAACTAATTTTGAATACAAAGTTTTCAGATAAGGTGAAAAACAGTTTAATTTCTGAAGAACCAATAACAACTTTAGAAAATTTAAAAACATATTATTAGCAAACCATAAATCAAAGAAAAACCCAGCGACAATACAGAATGATCTGACAAAATTAGTGCAACTTAACCAAGATGTACTAACATTTGCAACAAAAATAGAAAATTTAATAGCAAATTTAAACGAAGTTCAAATACAAGAACATAAAAGAATAATAATAAAATTAAATGACCAATTAGGATTAAACACATTCAAAAATGAACTAAATGAAAACATAAAAATGGTTATATTACCAGCAAAACCAATTTTTAGGTTTTCAATTAGCATCTGAAACAGATAGCAACAGAAGAATAAATAACATTATGCATTTTAGAAGCAATAAATTCAGAGCAAGAAATAATTACCAGAATATCAGACGTTATAATTACAATAATAACAGAAACAACAATAATTACAATAACAATTATAATAGCTATAACAATAATAACAACAATAATTACAATAATAACTACAATAATAGCAATAATATCTATAATAAAAATAGATTTACAAATAATCAACAGGGAAACTACAACGGCCCCGGCCGAAGAATTCCTGGGCATGTCAACCAAAACATGCAAAGAGGTACGCAAAATCAATTGAACCGAAGAAAATAGTAAACAAAAGCTTCACAAATATAATTAAAGTAAGAAGGAAAGACAATGATTATCTGACTCATCAATAGACTCAGGAGCAGATATATCCATATGTAAAAACAATATTATTAAACAACAATTTTTAAATGATGAAATATGCCAAATTAATGGTATTTCGAATAAAAATTTTTATACAAAGGGTGTAACAATCATAGAATTATTAATAGAAGATCAAACAATTAAACATGAATTCCATATCATAGATGAAAACATTAATATATTAACAGATGGTATCTTAGATAGAGACTTTTTATACAAGCATAAATGCAAAATAGACTATGAAACATGCACATTAGTAATATCTCACGAAGATCAAGACTTAATATTACCAATGAGCATGAATACCAAAACAATATCACACATCATGGTACAATCTCGAACAGAACCAATATTAATGATAGATTTGGACATAAAAGAAGATAGCATAATAATTGAAAAAGAAATGGTGAAGGGTGTATTTTTAGCAAATACAATAATTCCAGCCAATGGATTAAAACATGTGAAAATACTGAACACTAGAGATACTCCTGTGACAATTAGAACAACTGAAATTGAAGTTCAGCCATTAAATGAATATCAAATATTATCTTTTAATAAGATAAATATGTCAAAAACAAGATTCAAGAAATTACAGAATGTAATAAATATAGATAATTTAGACATTAAAGATAAAACAACAATTTTAAACATTTGTGAAAGATTTCAGGATATTTTTCATCTTGAAGATGAAACTTTGACAATAAACAATTTTTATGAGCAACGAATTTCTACTATGGACAAAATACCAGTATACATGAAAAATTATAGAACACCTAATGTACAATTGGAAAATTGAAAGACAAGTATCAAAACTAATGGAAGATGACATAATTGAGCATTCTACAAGCCCATATCACCATTACTAATTGTTCCTAAAAAAGACAGTAAAGGAGAGAAAAAGTGGAGATTAGTTGTGAATTTCAGATCTCTAAACAAAAAAATAGTAGATGACAAATTTCCGTTAAAAAGGTTAGATGATGTTTTGGATAAATTAAGAACATCTAAATATTTTTCTACGCTTGATATGACAAGTTCTTTCCACCAAATTCCGTTGTATCCGAAATCCAGACAAATGACAGCATTTTCAACAAATAAAGGGCATTTTCAATTTAAAAGATTACTTTTTGGATTAAAAATATCAACCAACAGTTTTCAACGTATGCTTTCAGTAGCATTAAGTTATGATTTTCTTTATGATTCATTATCGTTGATAATAATATTTTTGGATATAATAGCAAAAGCATATGGAAATTATACTAGGTCGGTGCAGGACATTGCTTTTACCCCTTTTTTAATTCTTAGAAACAAAGCAATAAATTATTATAAATCAATACAAATAATAAATCAATATCCAAATCAATACAAATTTGGAGAAATCCGAAATAGTATATAAGAATTGATATTTTTGTTAAATAAATCAGAATTATTCTGACTAAACCACAATAAACATTTTCTTTTATTTTATGCGTTTAGCAATTAACTTTGCTGAAGTATTATAGGATTAGATATTTATTTTAGTTAAAGGAAAGATTTCTCATCAATAATTGAATTAGCAATTAACTTTGCTGAGGGAATTATATAGGTAACCGTACCTTATACGGTAAACGGCAGTAATAGTTCACTACGCCATATAAATATATGGTGACATATGTATGTGCGAATAGGGGTGGACTAAATTAGTACAGTTAGCCGCACATACTTATAGTAAGGATAGGGAAATGACTAGTAACGTACAATACTACATTTAAAGGATAAATAACAGCAAACATATTGCATGGCGATCCTACCAATTCTTTCATAACATTTTTTTTTCGATACTTCGCTAAAATGTTATGATGGAACTGAAGACGGACCAGCAATTTAACGCTCTTTTTAAAAAAAAAAAATTTGTATTTGTAAAAAAAAGATTTATTATAAAAAAAAAAACTGTAGATTTTAAATAAAATTTTTGCTTTTTATATATAAATACATGCAATAAAAATTTATTTTATTAAATGAATGGACTTAAAAATAGAAAAACTAGCATATTTATTAAAGACGTTAAAACAGAATCCTACAAGAACATATACACAAGCATTTATTGAAGCAAAATACAAGTAAATTAATGAAATTTGGGAATATTATGAAAGATACGTTAAAGGTGACATACAGCTAGAAACAAAATTGAAATTAAAAGAAGACAAATAACTACATTTTTGAAACCAAAAACTGAACCAATAAAAACAGAGAAAAAAATGGCAAATTTTGAACTTAGAACAGCGATAAAAATAATCCCGCAATTCGAAGGAGAGATTAAACAACTATCTAATTGTCTGGGGTTAATAGAATTTTATGCTGACACACTTAAAGAAGAAAATGAAAAACCGAAACTAATAAAACTAATTTTGAATACAAAGTTTTCAGATAAGGTGAAAAACAGTTTAATTTCTGAAGAACCAATAACAACTTTAGAAAATTTAAAAAAATATTATTAGCAAACTATAAATCAAAGAATGATCTGACAAAATTAGTGCAACTTAACCAAGATGTACTAACATTTGCAACAAAAATAGAAAATTTAATAGCAAATTTAAACGAAGTTCAAATACAAGAACATAAAAGAATAATAATAAAATTAAATGACCAATTAGGATTAAACACATTCAAAAATGAACTAAATGAAAACATAAAAATGGTTATATTACCAGCAAAACCAATTTTTAGGTTTTCAATTAGCATCTGAAACAGATAGCAACAGAAGAATAAATAACATTATGCATTTTAGAAGCAATAAATTCAGAGCAAGAAATAATTACCAGAATATCAAACGTTATAATTACAATAATAACAGAAACAACAATAATTACAATAACAATTATAATAGCTATAACAATAATAACAACAATAATTACAATAATAACTACAATAATAGCAATAATATCTATAATAAAAATAGATTTACAAATAATCAACAGGGAAACTACAACGGCCCCGGCCGAAGAATTCCTGGGCATGTCAACCAAAACATGCAAAGAGGTACGCAAAATCAATTGAACCGAAGAAAATAGTAAACAAAAGCTTCACAAATATAATTAAAGTAAGAAGGAAAGACAATGATTATCTGACTCATCAATAGACTCAGGAGCAGATATATCCATATGTAAAAACAATATTATTAAACAACAATTTTTAAATGATGAAATATGCCAAATTAATGGTATTTCGAATAAAAATTTTTATACAAAGGGTGTAACAATCATAGAATTATTAATAGAAGATCAAACAATTAAACATGAATTCCATATCATAGATGAAAACATTAATATATTAACAGATGGTATCTTAGATAGAGACTTTTTATACAAGCATAAATGCAAAATAGACTATGAAACATGCACATTAGTAATATCTCACGAAGATCAAGACTTAATATTACCAATGAGCATGAATACCAAAACAATATCACACATCATGGTACAATCTCGAACAGAACCAATATTAATGATAGATTTGGACATAAAAGAAGATAGCATAATAATTGAAAAAGAAATGGTGAAGGGTGTATTTTTAGCAAATACAATAATTCCAGCCAATGGATTAAAACATGTGAAAATACTGAACACTAGAGATACTCCTGTGACAATTAGAACAACTGAAATTGAAGTTCAGCCATTAAATGAATATCAAATATTATCTTTTAATAAGATAAATATGTCAAAAACAAGATTCAAGAAATTACAGAATGTAATAAATATAGATAATTTAGACATTAAAGATAAAACAACAATTTTAAACATTTGTGAAAGATTTCAGGATATTTTTCATCTTGAAGATGAAACTTTGACAATAAACAATTTTTATGAGCAACGAATTTCTACTATGGACAAAATACCAGTATACATGAAAAATTATAGAACACCTAATGTACAATTGGAAAATTGAAAGACAAGTATCAAAACTAATGGAAGATGACATAATTGAGCATTCTACAAGCCCATATCACCATTACTAATTGTTCCTAAAAAAGACAGTAAAGGAGAGAAAAAGTGGAGATTAGTTGTGAATTTCAGATCTCTAAACAAAAAAATAGTAGATGACAAATTTCCGTTAAAAAGGTTAGATGATGTTTTGGATAAATTAAGAACATCTAAATATTTTTCTACGCTTGATATGACAAGTTCTTTCCACCAAATTCCGTTGTATCCGAAATCCAGACAAATGACAGCATTTTCAACAAATAAAGGGCATTTTCAATTTAAAAGATTACTTTTTGGATTAAAAATATCAACCAACAGTTTTCAACGTATGCTTTCAGTAGCATTAAGTTATGATTTTCTTTATGATTCATTATCGTTGATAATAATATTTTTGGATATAATAGCAAAAGCATATGGAAATTATACTAGGTCGGTGCAGGACATTGCTTTTACCCCTTTTTTAATTCTTAGAAACAAAGCAATAAATTATTATAAATCAATACAAATAATAAATCAATATCCAAATCAATACAAATTTGGAGAAATCCGAAATAGTATATAAGAATTGATATTTTTGTTAAATAAATCAGAATTATTCTGACTAAACCACAATAAACATTTTCTTTTATTTTATGCGTTTAGCAATTAACTTTGCTGAAGTATTATAGGATTAGATATTTATTTTAGTTAAAGGAAAGATTTCTCATCAATAATTGAATTAGCAATTAACTTTGCTGAGGGAATTATATAGGTAACCGTACCTTATACGGTAAACGGCAGTAATAGTTCACTACGCCATATAAATATATGGTGACATATGTATGTGCGAATAGGGGTGGACTAAATTAGTACAGTTAGCCGCACATACTTATAGTAAGGATAGGGAAATGACTAGTAACGTACAATACTACATTTAAAGGATAAATAACAGCAAACATATTGCATGGCGATCCTACCAATTCTTTCATAACATTTTTTTTTCGATACTTCGCTAAAATGTTATGATGGAACTGAAGACGGACCAGCAATTTAACGCTCTTTTTAAAAAAAAAAAATTTGTATTTGTAAAAAAAAGATTTATTATAAAAAAAAAACTGTAGATTTTAAATAAAATTTTTGCTTTTTATATATAAATACATGCAATAAAAATTTATTTTATTAAATGAATGGACTTAAAAATAGAAAAACTAGCATATTTATTAAAGACGTTAAAAAAGAATCCTACAAGAACATATACACAAGCATTTATTGAAGCAAAATACAAGTAAATTAATGAAATTTGGGAATATTATGAAAGATACGTTAAAGGTGACATACAGCTAGAAACAAAATTGAAATTAAAAGAAGACAAATAACTACATTTTTGAAACCAAAAACTGAACCAATAAAAACAGAGAAAAAAATGGCAAATTTTGAACTTAGAACAGCGATAAAAATAATCCCGCAATTCGAAGGAGAGATTAAACAACTATCTAATTGTCTGGGGTTAATAGAATTTTATGCTGACACACTTAAAGAAGAAAATGAAAAACCGAAACTAATAAAACTAATTTTGAATACAAAGTTTTCAGATAAGGTGAAAAACAGTTTAATTTCTGAAGAACCAATAACAACTTTAGAAAATTTAAAAACATATTATTAGCAAACCATAAATCAAAGAAAAACCCAGCGACAATACAGAATGATCTGACAAAATTAGTGCAACTTAACCAAGATGTACTAACATTTGCAACAAAAATAGAAAATTTAATAGCAAATTTAAACGAAGTTCAAATACAAGAACATAAAAGAATAATAATAAAATTAAATGACCAATTAGGATTAAACACATTCAAAAATGAACTAAATGAAAACATAAAAATGGTTATATTACCAGCAAAACCAATTTTTAGGTTTTCAATTAGCATCTGAAACAGATAGCAACAGAAGAATAAATAACATTATGCATTTTAGAAGCAATAAATTCAGAGCAAGAAATAATTACCAGAATATCAGACGTTATAATTACAATAATAACAGAAACAACAATAATTACAATAACAATTATAATAGCTATAACAATAATAACAACAATAATTACAATAATAACTACAATAATAGCAATAATATCTATAATAAAAATAGATTTACAAATAATCAACAGGGAAACTACAACGGCCCCGGCCGAAGAATTCCTGGGCATGTCAACCAAAACATGCAAAGAGGTACGCAAAATCAATTGAACCGAAGAAAATAGTAAACAAAAGCTTCACAAATATAATTAAAGTAAGAAGGAAAGACAATGATTATCTGACTCATCAATAGACTCAGGAGCAGATATATCCATATGTAAAAACAATATTATTAAACAACAATTTTTAAATGATGAAATATGCCAAATTAATGGTATTTCGAATAAAAATTTTTATACAAAGGGTGTAACAATCATAGAATTATTAATAGAAGATCAAACAATTAAACATGAATTCCATATCATAGATGAAAACATTAATATATTAACAGATGGTATCTTAGATAGAGACTTTTTATACAAGCATAAATGCAAAATAGACTATGAAACATGCACATTAGTAATATCTCACGAAGATCAAGACTTAATATTACCAATGAGCATGAATACCAAAACAATATCACACATCATGGTACAATCTCGAACAGAACCAATATTAATGATAGATTTGGACATAAAAGAAGATAGCATAATAATTGAAAAAGAAATGGTGAAGGGTGTATTTTTAGCAAATACAATAATTCCAGCCAATGGATTAAAACATGTGAAAATACTGAACACTAGAGATACTCCTGTGACAATTAGAACAACTGAAATTGAAGTTCAGCCATTAAATGAATATCAAATATTATCTTTTAATAAGATAAATATGTCAAAAACAAGATTCAAGAAATTACAGAATGTAATAAATATAGATAATTTAGACATTAAAGATAAAACAACAATTTTAAACATTTGTGAAAGATTTCAGGATATTTTTCATCTTGAAGATGAAACTTTGACAATAAACAATTTTTATGAGCAACGAATTTCTACTATGGACAAAATACCAGTATACATGAAAAATTATAGAACACCTAATGTACAATTGGAAAATTGAAAGACAAGTATCAAAACTAATGGAAGATGACATAATTGAGCATTCTACAAGCCCATATCACCATTACTAATTGTTCCTAAAAAAGACAGTAAAGGAGAGAAAAAGTGGAGATTAGTTGTGAATTTCAGATCTCTAAACAAAAAAATAGTAGATGACAAATTTCCGTTAAAAAGGTTAGATGATGTTTTGGATAAATTAAGAACATCTAAATATTTTTCTACGCTTGATATGACAAGTTCTTTCCACCAAATTCCGTTGTATCCGAAATCCAGACAAATGACAGCATTTTCAACAAATAAAGGGCATTTTCAATTTAAAAGATTACTTTTTGGATTAAAAATATCAACCAACAGTTTTCAACGTATGCTTTCAGTAGCATTAAGTTATGATTTTCTTTATGATTCATTATCGTTGATAATAATATTTTTGGATATAATAGCAAAAGCATATGGAAATTATACTAGGTCGGTGCAGGACATTGCTTTTACCACTTTTTTAATTCTTAGAAACAAAGCAATAAATTATTATAAATCAATACAAATAATAAATCAATATCCAAATCAATACAAATTTGGAGAAATCCGAAATAGTATATAAGAATTGATATTTTTGTTAAATAAATCAGAATTATTCTGACTAAACCACAATAAACATTTTCTTTTATTTTATGCGTTTAGCAATTAACTTTGCTGAAGTATTATAGGATTAGATATTTATTTTAGTTAAAGGAAAGATTTCTCATCAATAATTGAATTAGCAATTAACTTTGCTGAGGGAATTATATAGGTAACCGTACCTTATACGGTAAACGGCAGTAATAGTTCACTACGCCATATAAATATATGGTGACATATGTATGTGCGAATAGGGGTGGACTAAATTAGTACAGTTAGCCGCACATACTTATAGTAAGGATAGGGAAATGACTAGTAACGTACAATACTACATTTAAAGGATAAATAACAGCAAACATATTGCATGGCGATCCTACCAATTCTTTCATAACATTTTTTTTTCGATACTTCGCTAAAATGTTATGATGGAACTGAAGACGGACCAGCAATTTAACGCTCTTTTTAAAAAAAAAAAATTTGTATTTGTAAAAAAAAGATTTATTATAAAAAAAAAAACTGTAGATTTTAAATAAAATTTTTGCTTTTTATATATAAATACATGCAATAAAAATTTATTTTATTAAATGAATGGACTTAAAAATAGAAAAACTAGCATATTTATTAAAGACGTTAAAACAGAATCCTACAAGAACATATACACAAGCATTTATTGAAGCAAAATACAAGTAAATTAATGAAATTTGGGAATATTATGAAAGATACGTTAAAGGTGACATACAGCTAGAAACAAAATTGAAATTAAAAGAAGACAAATAACTACATTTTTGAAACCAAAAACTGAACCAATAAAAACAGAGAAAAAAATGGCAAATTTTGAACTTAGAACAGCGATAAAAATAATCCCGCAATTCGAAGGAGAGATTAAACAACTATCTAATTGTCTGGGGTTAATAGAATTTTATGCTGACACACTTAAAGAAGAAAATGAAAAACCGAAACTAATAAAACTAATTTTGAATA
The DNA here is from genome assembly GCA_947095535.1 of Poecilobothrus nobilitatus. NCBI lineage: Eukaryota > Metazoa > Arthropoda > Insecta > Diptera > Dolichopodidae > Poecilobothrus > Poecilobothrus nobilitatus. Next base: position 755,486 of record CAMUPU010000002.1, on the reverse strand, counting down.
CAAAGTTTTCAGATAAGGTGAAAAACAGTTTAATTTCTGAAGAACCAATAACAACTTTAGAAAATTTAAAAAAATATTATTAGCAAACTATAAATCAAAGAATGATCTGACAAAATTAGTGCAACTTAACCAAGATGTACTAACATTTGCAACAAAAATAGAAAATTTAATAGCAAATTTAAACGAAGTTCAAATACAAGAACATAAAAGAATAATAATAAAATTAAATGACCAATTAGGATTAAACACATTCAAAAATGAACTAAATGAAAACATAAAAATGGTTATATTACCAGCAAAACCAATTTTTAGGTTTTCAATTAGCATCTGAAACAGATAGCAACAGAAGAATAAATAACATTATGCATTTTAGAAGCAATAAATTCAGAGCAAGAAATAATTACCAGAATATCAGACGTTATAATTACAATAATAACAGAAACAACAATAATTACAATAACAATTATAATAGCTATAACAATAATAACAACAATAATTACAATAATAACTACAATAATAGCAATAATATCTATAATAAAAATAGATTTACAAATAATCAACAGGGAAACTACAACGGCCCCGGCCGAAGAATTCCTGGGCATGTCAACCAAAACATGCAAAGAGGTACGCAAAATCAATTGAACAGAAGAAAATAGTAAACAAAAGCTTCACAAATATAATTAAAGTAAGAAGGAAAGACAATGATTATCTGACTCATCAATAGACTCAGGAGCAGATATATCCATATGTAAAAACAATATTATTAAACAACAATTTTTAAATGATGAAATATGCCAAATTAATGGTATTTCGAATAAAAATTTTTATACAAAGGGTGTAACAATCATAGAATTATTAATAGAAGATCAAACAATTAAACATGAATTCCATATCATTGATGAAAACATTAATATATTAACAGATGGTATCTTAGATAGAGACTTTTTATACAAGCATAAATGCAAAATAGACTATGAAACATGCACATTAGTAATATCTCAAGAAGATCAAGACTTAATATTACCAATGAGCATGAATACCAAAACAATATCACACATCATGGTACAACCTCGAACAGAACCAATATTAATGATAGATTTGGACATAAAAGAAGATAGCATAATAATTGGAAAAGAAATGGTGAAGGGTGTATTTTTAGCAAATACAATAATTCCAGCCAATGGATTAAAACATGTGAAAATACTGAACACTAGAGATACTCCTGTGACAATTAGAACAACTGAAATTGAAGTTCAGCCATTAAATAAATATCAAATATTATCTTTTAATAAGATAAATATGTCAAAAACAAGATTCAAGAAATTACAGAATGTAATAAATATAGATAATTTAGACATTAAAGATAAAACAACAATTTTAAACATTTGTGAAAGATTTCAGGATATTTTTCATCTTGAAGATGAAACTTTGACAATAAACAATTTTTATGAGCAACGAATTTCTACTATGGACAAAATACCAGTATACATGAAAAATTATAGAACACCTAATGTACAATTGGAAAATTGAAAGACAAGTATCAAAACTAATGGAAGATGACATAATTGAGCATTCTACAAGCCCATATCACCATTACTAATTGTTCCTAAAAAAGACAGTAAAGGAGAGAAAAAGTGGAGATTAGTTGTGAATTTCAGATCTCTAAACAAAAAAATAGTAGATGACAAATTTCCGTTAAAAAGGTTAGATGATGTTTTGGATAAATTAAGAACATCTAAATATTTTTCTACGCTTGATATGACAAGTTCTTTCCACCAAATTCCGTTGTATCCGAAATCCAGACAAATGACAGCATTTTCAACAAATAAAGGGCATTTTCAATTTAAAAGATTACTTTTTGGATTAAAAATATCAACCAACAGTTTTCAACGTATGCTTTCAGTAGCATTAAGTGGTTTACAAGCAGCTCCATTTTTATATGTAGATGACAGAATAGTATTCGGATCTAGTTTAAAAGAGCATAATACTAATTTTATCAAAGTATTAGAACGTCTATAAAAATACAACTTAAAACTAAATCCACCAAAATGTAATTTTTTAAAACCAGAAGTCGTATATTTATGTCATCTGATAACTTCTGAGCGAATAAAAACAGATCCAGCTAAATACAAAACAATAAAAAATTATCCAACACCTAAAGAAGCTGACGAAGTAAGAAGATTCGTCGATTCATAAAGAATTTCGCAGAAATAACTAAACCATTGAATCAACTCTTAAAGAAGGGATAAATATTTTGTTGCAGTAATGATTACGCTTTTGAAATGCTGAAACAAAAACTAATTGAACCACCAATTCTAAGTTATCCGAATTTTACAGAACCTTTCATTTTAACTACAGATGCATCAAACTATGCACTTTTAGCAGTTGTATCACAAGGAAAAATTGGAGAAGATGAACCAATAGCTTATGCTAGCAAATTTCTAAATAAGCATGAATTAAATAAGCCAATTATTGAGAAAGAGCATTTGCCAATATATTGGGGTATTAACTATTTCAGACCATATCTTTTTGGTAAAAATTTATAGTTTATACTGACCATAGACCTTTAGTTAGTTTATTCACGCAAAAAAATCCTTCATCTAAACTGATATTACAACTTTTAAATAATATTCAAGCAAGGCAAAATGAACACCAATGCCGATTCACTTTCGAGAATAAAAATTGATTCTGCCAAACTTATAGAAATGATACCCAAAAATAACATAAATGTTATAACAAGACAAATGAAAAATAAAAAGGAGGAAAAATTAAATAAAAGTAGTAAAAATGATAAAAATTTAAAAAAAAATAAAACCACCAAAACCTTAAACATATATTTGAAGACTGATCACCTTCACATTTGGAATGTAACATGACTATCAGACATAAGGTATTTAAAGAAATTAAAATTTAAAAGAAATATGAAATCAACAACTGACGTCAGAAATAAAGAGAATTATGAAAATAAAAATTATAGCAATAAAATAATAAAATTAAATTAAATTAAAGGTAAGAATTTTAAAAATAATGAAATTAAATTAGCAGCAAAAAATGAAATAATTGCAGAATATAGCGATAATTCTTTGACAGAGATAAAATTGACTCTGAAGAAGCTATTATTCAAAACAAGCAATTTAAATATTAAAGAATTAGCCTTGGCAAATAATGATGATATATTTATAATAATGGATATCCAAGAATTTAAAAAAATGTTTAATGATCAGGTTTAAAACAATTCTGAAAATGCAGATTGTTTAAAAATAATATTATATGAACCTCCGAAAGAAATTATAAATAAAGAAGAAATGATGGAATTGATAAAAATTATCATGATACAAAATATGGTGGACATTGTATAAATAATGGAGAAAATGGAGAAAAATGAATAAGATGGTAAAAAATTATATAAATAATTACGAAACATGCAACAAAATAAAAAGAACGAATATACAAAAGAAAATTATGTTATCACGGACACGCCCACAACATCATTTGAAACAATTACTGTAGACACGGTTGGACCATTAACATCGTCAAATAATTATAGATATATTCTTACCATACAATGTGAACTTACAAAATATGAGGAAGCTTACCCACTAGAGACTAAAGACGCAATAACAGTCGCAAAAATAATAGTTAAAAAATTTATACTAAAATATGGATGTTTCAAAAAATTAAAAACTGATAAAGGTATAGAATTCACAAATGAATTACTGAAAAACATATGCAAATTTTTAAAAATTGCCAAAGTAACATCAACACCTTATCATCATCAAACACTAGGTTCCATTGAACGTAATCACAGAATAATAAATGACTATTTAATGAGTTTAAAAGCACAAGACAGTTGGGATGAACACTTACCTTACTATACATTCTTTTACAACTCAACATCACATTGCACAACAAGGTGAGTATTTACCTTTTGAATTGGCTTATGGAAAAATAAGTACACTTTCATGTGAAATTTTAGAAAATAAAAATTGTACATATGCTCTAGAAGATTATTTAACTGTTTTAATTTTAATTTAACTAACTAATTATTTACAAATAGTATATTAATAATAAATAATAAAGAAGTAGAATTACACAACAATAATCTAATTAAAGCTAGAAATAATCATAAAATAAATGTATAAAAACAAACTAAAAAAAAAAATATTTTTTTTTCTTAAGGTATAAAAAAAAAAAAATATATGTATATAATAATTAATACTGTTATAAATTAAAAAAATGTATATATAATAATTATACTGAATAATTAACCTGTAAACAAAAAATTTTTTTTTGTAAATGATAATAAATTGAAAATAATATAAATATTATTTCAAACAATAAGATAATATTTCAAATTTTAAGAAATGTGAAACAATACATTTTTTCTTTGGGGGAAGGATGTAGTGTATCTTGATCTGTTCACAAAATTATAACTGAAAATAGAAATAAAATTTATTAGATAATTTTAAATAGCTGATCCACACTTTGTATGATCATGTATGGGCAATTATTACATACATATGTTTATTTTATTAACATACAATAATGAATGAAAACTGATTCATTTTTTTTGTAAAGAAGAAGATCAAATTACATCTTCATTCTAAATTTTAATGTTATGATTTTTTTTATGATTCATTATCGTTGATAATAATATTTTTCGATATAATAGCAAATGCATATGGAAATTAAACTAGGTCGGTGCAGTACATTACTTTTAACCCATATTTAATTCTTAGAAACAAAGCAATAAATTATTATAATTTATTGACTTTAATAAAATTGTATTGATTTGGAGAAATCCGAAATTATTATTATTACTACTACTATTACTATTACTGTTATTATTACTAATATTATTATTATTATTATTATTATTTTTATTATTATTATTATTATTATTTTTATTATTATTATTATTATTATATTATTATTATTGCATTGCATTCTCGGTTTGACCGTCGGTTTGATAACATCGTTTACGAATAATTAAAAATATAAATAATATTTACTCAATTTTTAAGTTTAACTTAATCTATTTTATTTTAATTTTAATTTAACTAACAAATTCACTTTTTTTTTTATTTTATCTATATTTTTTATTTTGTTTTAATTTTTATTATGTGTAAAGTAAAAGGTACAAAATAAATATAAAACACGTTTTAAACCTCGGCTGCACTTCCAATGGCGGCAGTAAGATAAGTACTTTTTCTTTTTGCTTTTTTAATAACACATTCTTTTTAATAACACATTTCTTTTTTAATATCACATTTATTTATTATTATTTTTTGTTATTTAATTTCACTTTTTTTTATATTTATTTATTATTTAGTATATTCAAAATTGACTAATTTATTTTATTTTTTTTTAAATTTTTCTAATTCAACGCGCGCGGTTGCTTTGTTTACAATTAATTAATTTTAATTTCAATTTTTTTTTTTTTTGTTCTTTTCTTTCTAACATCTCCTAGTTGTAAACAAAGCAAAAACAATATCCTTCTCATTCCATCCCCTTGATAGATGTCAGTGTTCTAATTCTTCTCTTCTCAATAATCAATACCACCATAACTTAAACTGTAATTTTAATTTGTAATTTCTGGTGGTATTTACTTATTCTAATTTACTTTTACTTTTTCATAAAAGATCTTAAGAAGACTTTAATATTATTGTAAATTTTACTATTATTTATAATAGTGTGTGTAAATATCAACTTAATTAATCAATAATTTTTATTTGCTATAACGTGCTCTTTTTTCTTTTGTTGTATTGCACGTAAGGTTTGCTTTGGGTGTGCTTTTGATTGTAACTGCGTTCAATAAGGTCACTTCACAGTGTATGCTAAAAACTGTTGAACGTTTTATAAATAATTTGCACATTCAAAGCAAACATTTAATTTAATTTAATTTAATTCACAAACAAATTGTGTTGTCAAGCTCGCGGTATTCATATCGTACACATATAATTTTTATAATTTTTATTGTTTCTTTATCAATTTAAATTTTAATTTGATATTTCACTTTTTTATCTAATTATAAATTTTAATTTGTTGATTTTTACTTATATTGTTTTTTAAAATTTTACAAAATTACCAATTTTAATGTAGATTTCTGCAATATACGTGGTTTACAGACAAATTTCAATGCCGTCACTTGCCATTTAAATTCTAGCAAACCAGCAATTCTTGCTCTATGTGAAACTCAAATTAACGGCCAGAATGATAATTTTAATATTACTGGCTACACACTCGTTTCACATTTCGTGTCTAAAAGAGGTATCGCCATCTATATTAAAAATGACACAGCTTTCAACACTCTTAATAAATTCAAATGTTCTAGCCAAACTTTCCACTATGTTTGGGTAAAAATCCTTGTTAGAAAGCAAGTCATACATTTCTGTTTCTTATACAGATCACCCAACTCAAGTGAAGAGGAAACTGTTGTGGAAATCTCTCAAACCAGATCAATGAAATTTTGGATTCATATCCAGGAACTGAAATTGTTCTGGCGGGTGATTTCAATATTCATAATAGAGACTGGCTTCACTTTTCTAGTAACACCTCTCTGAGTCAAAACTCAATTAAGAAACAAGTTGAACTATTCTCATCTCTTTTCCATCTTTCTCAGCTTGTCCAAAATTCCACTAGGATGCCGGATCGTGCTGATCAAGATAGCTACTTCTTGGATCTGTTCCTGACCACACACCCTGAAAAATATGTGGTTTCAGTTGGTTGCCCCCTGGGTGGCTCCGACCATTGTTTAGTTAAAACAAGTTTCCGGGTAGGCCCAATTACCAATCAAAAGACTCCTCCGAGGAAATTAGTATGGCGATACAGCCATGCGAACTGGGAGGGTCTTAACAGTTTTTTCAGATCCTTTGATTGGTCATTGTGCTTCCGCGATAGGAATGTCGACTTTGCTGCAAATGCGATTTGTGAAACAATTTTACTTGAAATGAGGTTATTTATTCCTCACTCCATGAGAACTATTAAACGGAAATCCAAATCTTGGTTCAATCGCATTTGCAGTGAAGCCATTTTTAAAAAGGAGGAGGCTTTTAAACTGTATCAAAACAATAGGTCGGAGGCTCTCAGGGCAAACTATATAGTGGTTCGAAACAGGTGCAAGAGAGTTATCAACAGGCAAACATTCGTATTCAACCTAAAGTTGAAACGTAAACTTATCCACATGCCTAAGAATAGCAAATCCTTTTGGTCATTTGCAAAAAGTTTAAAAGAAGACGCTAGCGGGTCTTCTTTTCCTCCGCTTGTTGATATTAATAACATGATTGTGTCAGATTCCAATGAGAAAGCGAACTTGTTTGGCAAGCAGTTCTCTTCCAACTCGACACTGCCTCAGTCAACTTTAAAGCCACCAACTGTTCCTGAAGTTGACTACTCCTTCGGTAAAATATACTTTAGGACAAGAGCAGTGATGAAAATCTTGAAAAATCTTGATGCAAAAAAATCAGCCGGTCCAGATGGTATCACTACCATGGTTCTTAAAAATACGTATTCAAGTATTTCAAAACCTCTACGCAACCTTTTTTATCTTTCCTTTACTTCGGGTATTCAGCCTACCCAATGGAAGGTTGCGCATGTTTTCCCAATTCCAAAAAAAGGTAATAAAAGCGATCCCTATAACTACCGTCCTATTGCCATAACCTCGGTTCTTTCCAAGGTAATGGAAAAAATAATAAACCAGAAGCTTTTGATATTATCTGGATCGTAGAGGTTTGCTTCATGATCGACAATACGGCTTCAGAGCCCGTCGTTCAACCGGTGATCTCATGACTTACCTTTGCGAAAAGTTGAATATCAGTCTTCACCATTCTGGTGAATCTAATGTAGTGGCTCTGGATATTTCTAAAACGTTCGACCGAGTCTCGCATGATGCTTTATTAGCAAAATGCAAAGCGTTAGGACTAGGTAGAGTCTTTCTAAAATGGATTGGAGATTTCCTTTCGAATCGCATGATTCGGGTACTTGTCGATGGTTATTCATCTGACAATTTTATAATTAATGCTGGTGTCCCACTCTCTTCTTAATATTTGACCTACTTTCAATTACCTCCAATCCAATCCATAGTTTCGCAGATGACAGCACCCTTGTAGTTTCCTATGAATTTCATAGTCGCTGTGGTATGAATCACCAAATTAATATAACAGCAACAAACTTCACAATCAGTGAGCTAAATAATGATTTAGCGAAAATCCAAAAATGGGGTGAAATACACAGAGTTGATTTCAACAACAAAAAAACGCAATGCTGTTTAATCTCGCGTAAAGTAGCTACTACTACACCCAACCTGATTTTTTAGGGTGAAGCTTTGCAGCACTCAACAGATTTAAACATTCTGAGCATCTAGTTAAATCAGAAATTGACCTGGTCAAATCATATTTTTGGTATAGCTAAAAATGCTGCTAAATGTCTAGGTTTCTTGTATCGCTGTAAAGCTTACTTTTCTCCTTCCGATCTTCTCAACATCTATAAAATGTACATTAGGCCGAAAATGGAGTATAACGCACATATTTGGAGTATAACGCACCCCAAACAGCGCTGGGTTATCTCGACAAAGTGCAAAACAGAGCTATTCGCCTTATTGGCGACCCCAGTGTTACCTCAACGCTCACTCCATTTTGCCATCGCCGTACTGTTAGGTCATTGACCCTCTTTTATAGATACCTTGTAGGCGTGGACACCTGTTCTAAAGAAATAAAACAATTGATGCCTCCACTCAAAGTTTTCCAACGTGAAACGAGGACTGCAACAGATGCCCACCCATACACTGTCGAACTGGCAAGATGGCGCAATACAGCATTCGGAAATTCGTTTGTTATGCGCACGTCGCGTTTATGGAACCTTATGCCCGCACATGTGTTCCCAACTTCCCATGAAGTTGGTAATTCATTTGTGTACGATATATCGAAATTCAAGAAGAACACTAACATCTTTCTTCAAAATAACTATCCAAATTTTTCCCTTCATCCTCCATAATCCCAATTTTCCTATATTCAAACACCCAAGTAATCCCTTCCCCATCCTTTTCCCCAAAACCAAGCTGTACATTATATGATTATGTATTAAAGGTCCAATCCTATAGTTTGGTTTTAAAGGGGGTGGTTTTGGTTGGTTAGAGTCCAACACTACTCAGAGGAACCCCGTGCCCTCGTCCCTCCACCGTCCCTCGTAAAAAAAAAAAAAAAAATTATTATTATTATTATTATTATTATTCTTATTATTATTATTTTTATTATTATTATTATTATTATTATTAGTATTATTATTATTATTATTATTATTATTATTATTATAATTATTATTATTAATATTATTATTATTATTAATTACCACATAATGTACATTATTACAATATCAAATTACAACATTTTTTTTATTTATATGTTATTATATTTTATTAATTTATATAAAATAAACGAAAAAAAAAACCTGATTTTGTTATTGGATAAGAAAAATATTTGTAGATACTTTATAATAAATATCAAGAATAAAAAGAAATAATAAAATTGTAAAATAATAAAAAGAAAAAACTACATAATATGTATATTAAATAAGTACACATGAACTTTAAAAATATTTTGCAATCTTAATTTCGGCTTATCTGGTGTAAAATAAATTCTAAAAACTAGTTTGAGTCTTTCAAACAATTTAAAAACTTATAAATGCAGGCAGTAGAAAACTTAAAATAAAAGAAAAAATTATATTATAATAAGGAATTATTATAATATAATTTAATATAAGGAATTATAGGTACATCTGTAATGTAAAATTTATTTTTTCTCTTCTATGAGAAGATTGAAAAAATAACCGGACATCTTTGATTTCTTTGTAAGGAAAGAAAAACAATCAAAATCACGTTAACTGCTTTTGGTATCTGTATAAAAATAATATGTGTATAAACAATCTTTTTTTATTTTTAAAATTTGTTACTTTTGTTGACCTAACCTTCTTGATGACCTGAAACTTTAAAAGAAAAAGTTTTTATTTCTTCTGAAATTTAAATCGCCATATATTCCCTACTAATCCTAATCTGAAAAGCAAATTAAGAACAAACATTTTTACTTATTTTAAGTTTTATTTTAACCCATTTTAAGTTTTTAAAAAGTTATTTACAAAAATTAAAATTAATATTTCAAATTTTTATTTCTTATCAGCAATAATGTAATTTGTTGTGCTTTGTAACAGCAGCAATTTTCCATCTTTATTCATCAAAAACAATTCTCCTTTTTCGAAGTTTTAATAATATAATTTTGAGTTTCAAAAACCCACTTTTCCTTCTTCGCTTTTTTTACATATTTCCTAATTTTTTCAACAAAATTTTGAAAATCTTCCCTTCTTAGAGGAGGATGATCCTTGTTCTTGTGTTTGTTGAAGATATTGTTGTTGTGGTGATTGTTGTTGTTGTTGTTGTGATGATTGTTGTTGTTGTTGTAGTTGTTCCTTCCTTATTTTTGCTGGAAGACGTGCAGATGAAACAGTGTCATTAGACGTATTACTTAGGAACATGCTAATGTATTCTTAAGCCTTTTTGCTTTTTCTAAATATTTAATTTAACTGTAACTATTATACAAAATTTCTCCGTATTTATACTAGTTTGAAACGTATCTCAGATAGGTTTAAAACTCTTTTCAAAAACTATAATTTATTGAAATGACATTTAGATATTTAACTACAGTGTTGCAAATTACACTTTTTCTATTTTTAAATAGACTTAAAATCGTATTTTTATTTTTATAGAACTATAATTTATTAAAATGTCTGTCTAATTTTAATTCTTTTCTATTTGGAGATATACACAGGATCTTATTTTCTTTTTATTTAATTTTGATATGCAAAACTACAACTTGTCAAAATGGTAATTTACTACGATGTTGCTAATTAGAACCTTTTTAAAAGGAAAAAATCGATTTTATTTGTTAAGTCGTGTTTAGTTTCTTTACGCAAAAAGATGTTCAAAAAATTTATTTAACAAAAATTTCTGGATTCAAATTCGGTAAATTCAGAAATAATAAAGTATTCTATTAAAATATAAGTTTGACGTTTGTAAAACGGTTCAATATACGCGGCCGCAAGATAAAATTTGTTATTATTACCAGATAATGTATATCCACTAAATTGGCAAATCAACTAAAATTTTCTGATATTTGGGATATAATATCAAAAGGTTTTCAAAGTAATTCAGAAGGTAAGTACAAAACTAGTTTTAATTTAAAGATCTTTCATAATATGTCACATTTTATTAACTTTATTTTATATTTACAGTGTTAAGTACGGACAAATTTTGTTTAGAAATTACGTATATCAAACTCCTTGTTGAAAGTGGAAGGGCGCAAAAATATTCAAATATTATAAAGAACTATGCAAAGTGTAAAGAGGAATAATTACCATTAAAAATGAAGATAATTAATGTTTACCTCGTTGAATTATTGTTTCAATAGCTAAAATTGAAAAACAGAAATATTACAAAAAAATTCGATGTGATACTGGAAAGCGTCAAACTGAATTAGCTTCAGAAGGTTGCGGAATACCTGAATTAAAACAATTCCAGAAATGTTTACAAAATTATAAGATTGTGGTTTATAAATACGGAACAAAAGGCAGAGAAGTAATATTTGAAGGAGAAAATGGAGTTAAAAGAATTAACTTCTTGTATGATGCTGTTGAACATCACTATAATATTATTGTTTCCCTCACTGCAGCATTTTTGGCTGACTTTTATTGTGAGCAATGTGAGCAAATCATATTCCATATTATGTTAAAAATAAACATAAATGTGCAAAGAGCTGTCCTTGCTGTCAGAAAACACCAGAATGCTCACAAATTATAACAAATATATTATGCGTCGACTGAAATCGTTACTTTCGAGGTCAATCATAAAGTCTCAACTTCAACCAAAATAAGAGCATATAAGGAAATTAAAAAATGTAAAAACTGTGTCAAAGTTTATAAAGCAAACAGGAAACATACATGTAAAGAAGTTTACTGTAAAATTTGTAGCAGTTTTGTTCCAGATGATCACCAGTTTTGTTCCAGATGATATGCTACATTCAACAAGACAAAAATAAGGTATATTCTGAAAATTGTCTGTACATATTTTATGATTTAGAGACTAGACAAGAAAAAAATGTGTTAACAGAAACAAAACAACACGAGCCAAATTTATGCGTCATTCAATAAAGATGTCATAATTGCATAGAAAACAGTTTTATTTTAACAGTATTTAACTTTATTTTTTTGCTCAAAGTGTGGTTTTAGAGAAAAAAAATTTAAAAAGAAAATATAATGGATAAGTTAATGGAACATATTCTGAAATTAAGAAAAATATTTAAACACATTATTATAATTGCTCACAATGGGCAAGCTTTTGATCTTCAATTCGTTTTAAACTACATATTAAATAAAACTGTGCTTCATCCAAAACTACTTATGCGAGGAACTAAAATTATACTAATGTTACTGGACAACACAAAATTCATAGACTCGCTTAATTACTTTCTAATGGCACTTTTTAAGTTACCAAGAGCATTTAACTTATCAATAACCCTGAAAAAAGGTTATTTTCCTTGTTTATTCTACACGATAAAAAATCAAAATTACGATAAATGTTGACTAGAAATGAAATATTATAAAAAAAAGGAAATTACAGAATATTGCGTCAACGATGTCAGAATTTTGGCTGAAGCATGTTTAAATTTTAGGAAAATATTTTTAGAAGAATGCAAAGTTGAACCGTTTTTGCAATCGACTACAATAGCATCTGCATGTAATCTTGCATATCGATGAAATTTTCTAAAACCTAACGCGGTAGGACTGGAAATGTTTATACATTATATCATGTCGATTTATTTAATTTTTTCTCCAGGTTTCATTTAAAGTATTTTGTTTATATTATGTTCTCTTTACCGATATATCTGTAAACGAGGAAATATCCTATTGAGCATCCAACAGTTTACATACGAGAGAATGCTTCTAAATTGAATATATCGGACATTGATGAAATAATTAAATGTAAAATTTTACCTCTACCAAATCTTTTACACCCTGTTCTTCCAGTAAAGCAAAATAATAAATTAATGTTCCCACTTTGTAGAAGTTATAGTGAAGAAAAATACCAAGAAAAATATTGTTATCATAATGATGAAGGAAGATCATTAATAGTAACTTGGGTGATAAATTAAGTCATACAAGCTTTTGAAAAGGTATTACAGGGATGATGAATAAATTTATAAAAATTAAACAAGAAGCTTCCGGTTGGCCTCTAATGTGTCAAACTGAGGAAGAAAAAGAAAATTTTTTATCAAGTTCGAATACGAAAACATCCATAATAACCCTGGCTTAAGATCATTTGCTAAATTAATGTTGAACTCATTTTGGGAAAATTTGGTCAGTGAAAAAATCAACAACAAACAAAAATTATAAATCAACCTTTCCAATTGTATGAGTTGTTAACAAATCGTTCCGTAGAAGGGTGTTCCACATTACCTCTAAATGAATAAAACTGGCAGTTATACTGCCAGCTACTAGTAACCATTTATAATTTCCGTTTAAACTAAATTTTTCCACATGGAATTTTTCAATGTGCGGTTAAATCGTTCGACAATTGATGCTTTTAATTTGCTAAATGTATGATAATCATTGAGACAAAAGGAAATTCTTCAACAATATTGCAGCTGATGCACAAAGAGCAGCAAACCAAAATAATATGCGATCCCTCTACAACAAAGTAAGAATTTTCACAAAACAGAACTTAATGGAAAATCGTCCAATTAGAAATAAGAATGGACAAATGCTCACTTCAACCCAAGAGCAAATTCAGAGATGGAAAGAACAACGAAGATAGTGGAGATAGTAATGAAAGCGATGAAGAAGAAAGTTCTCCTACTGCAGACACAAGAAGCCGAATTACTGTAAATGCCTCATCAAACAGAGAAATTATAGCTGCACTTTCAAGGCTGAAAAGTAACAAAGCGCCGGGTATAGATGGAATACCTTCAGAACTTCTCCATGCAAACACAGGATATATAGCAGAAGTTCTTCAGCCTATCTTGGAAGAAATTTGGAACAATGAAGCCATACCGGAAAGCTGGAAAACAGGAATCATAATAAAACTTCCAAAAAAGGGAAATCTCCAAGAATGCAAAAATTGGCGTGATATTATAGTCCTAAACACACTAAATAAATTACTGGCTCTCATAATACACTCCAGAATTGAAGCACGAATAGAGGACACCCTTCGTGAGGAACAAGCAGGTTTTAGAAAGCAGCGCAGCTGTACAGATCACTCGACGACGTATTGGAAGAATCACTAATACACCAAACAGGAATCAATTGGACCCTTACATCTCGCCTAGAGGACCTCGAATATGCTGATGATATTGCTCTACTTGCACATACACACAGGAATATCCAACAAAAACTAGATTCCCTAAACACAAAAGCACATAAAGTAGGACTCAATATAAATATTGCAAAAACATAGTCCCTAATATTGAATGCAAACAATTCCAATTCACTAGCAATAAACAACACATACATAGAGGATGTGACAAGTTTCAACTACCTTGGCAGTATTCTTACCGCAAACGGAGGAGCAGAAGAAGACATTGAGAATCTAATAAAATTAGCAAAGATAGCATTCGGGGGACTTTGGCCAATCTGGAGATCAACACAGTTAACTAAAGGCACGAAAATAAGGATATATGAAGCCCGTGTGAAATCGATTCTACTCTACGGCAGTGAAACCTGGTTAATCAAAAACTCTTCAACAAATAAATTACAAGTATTTGAAAATAAATCCCTCCGAACAATTCAAAATATAAGATGGCCTAGAAGAATATCAAATGAGGACCTACTAACTATTTCTAGACAAGAAACCATACTCTGCCAAATCAAGAAAAAGAAATGGAGATGGATAGATCACACACTTCGGAAAGCGCCAGAGAACATTGCACGCCAGGCGCTCGACTGGAATCCACAGGAAAGAAGTGTGGGTAGACCTAAAACAACATGGAGAGGGTCTGTGGCTAAGGAAATTGATAATAACGGTAAAACATGGGCAGAAATCATACATTTGGACCACAATCGAGTGCGATATAGAAGCTTTGTGTAAGCCCTATGCTCCCCCAGGGGGTAAAACAGGATAAAAAAAATGATAATCATTGATTAATTTTTTGTTCATGTAATCTTGAAATTGTGAATTAAATTTTTTTTCCTTGATCAGAGTGAATATTTTTTTATATAAATTTAGATCTACTAATAATTGATTTTAAAACATTTAAAACATCTTCAGCATAGATATATTTCGGAAAAGTGTCAATTACCGTCAACATATATTTATAACCGTTATAAAACTTACAATATGGCATCATTTCCACCAAATCAATTTCCCATTTGTCATTTAATACTTTTTGTTTGAATTTTCTTCTAAGACATTTACGTCTTGCCTGTCTATGAATTTCAGTTACTATTTGGGTTCTTGACATTCTATTTATATTAAGAATTATGTCAACTAGTTTTAAAAATGTTAAAGGTATTGAGATGAAAATTATTATACATAAAATAATAAATGAAGGCATAATTTAAACTAGCCGTTTCCTTGAGTTTAATTTACTTTTATACTTTTCTACATATATAAATAAGTTGAATTTATATAAGTTGAATTATATTTGTTGGGTATATAAGTTGAATTTTATTTTCAATTTTAATTTATTTTCATTCCGATTTTTATTCAACAAAGGACTAAAATGCAAGCGGATTCCAACAACATTTCCGTTTGAAGAAACTGAGCCAATAAATTCGCAAAGTCAGATTCAGGAAGACAAAATTACATCCACTGTCGAGGATGAGGAGTTGGCAAATTTAGAAGAATCTGTGCCGCCGGTTCTTGAATTGGAGGATAAAGACCAACACGCAGACAATGTTGAAGAATAATTTTAATTAAATATATATTTTTTATATCGAACGAATTTATGTTTAAAAAAAACCTTTTTAAAAAATATATTTTTTAAAAGCACTTCTTATTTTAATCAGAACCAAACTAAGTCTGCGCGACTTTCTAAATGTTTATAAATTAAAAATTAAGGGTACTAAAATTATATTTTCTTAAACTATTACCTTATATGGTAATGGTACAAAATAATAAAATAGGAATAAATACGGTAATTAAATTATATTTTCTTAAAACTAAAACTATTACCTTATATGGTAATAATATAAAATAATAATATAGAAACAAATGGGAATATGATATAAGTAAATAGAGATAGGACATGAGTTAATTTAACCCCCCCTCCCCCTTTAAAGACAAAATATTTATTTATTTATTTTTACTTTACTATTCTATTTTGCCCTTCTGTTTCTTACTTTCTTTTCTTTTTTTTGCATATTATTTTACTTTTTAACAGCTTTTTATTAACTTGGTTGGGTAAAGGATGGAATCTTAGAAGCCATTTTAAACACACTTCCCGTTGAGCTAGAGACTTGAAATTTTCTTCATTAGATCAGATCCCGATGACAATATATGATTTTAAAATAATAATATCGAAAAACATTAGAGAAATTAGCTTAATTTCAAAATTAAATTTTCATACAAAGATATAACAGAATTTTTAACAGAATTATTACAGAACCAAAATAAAACATTTTATCTAAATTTACTAAACTCACCAATACCAATACCAATACGTATACGTAATACATAAATGTTTTTTTTTTCTATAAAAGACTATTGTTTTTTATGTAGACCATTGCATTGTATGCGTACATATACATATAGGTACATACTTCAAAATATGTAATAATATGTGCTTCGAAAATATTTTTAATTTGAAAGCAATGAATTTGAAAGATATGAATGTGCAAACAAATTAATGTGCCGCATTTGAGAACACAGTGTAAAATTTAATATGCATTTACTTAAAATTTAGTAAGCAAGTGTTAAATTTAAGTTTTTTTTCATTAAATCAATTGATTTTTAGTATACATTTTTATTTATAAAAGCAATGTGTTTATTTATAATATTTATATAGATATGTGTTTTTCCTTTCTTAATTATAATTAAAATAGGGCTTTTCTTTCGAAACTCTTAACATATTAAAATCGCATATTATGGCCCTAACATTGATATCTAAATTGGGAGCTGCCTTTAAATTAAGATCTATTAGGGAATGATGATCTGCACCACTAATGCCTTTTTCTGAAGTATAAAAACTAAGAATATATTTCCAATTATGTAAAAACATTAAACAACAAAAAGAATATATTAAAAATAAGAAATCCAGTCTTTTTTAAAAATAGTAAATAACAACAATATTTTTCTTTTCAATAACAATAATTATGAATTAATCATAAAATATATGTTATGTACATACATACATATATATCTACATCGTCTAGAAAAAGCAAAATAATTTTTTTTTAATTCAAAAACATTAGCATTTATAAGTAAACAATTTAATATATTCTCAATTACATGCTTTTAAAATCAAATTTTTTTACTACATATGTATGTAGGTACAGGCATGTACAAAAATGGTATGCATATTTTTATGTGTGCTGTACTATTAAAAATCTGCTAACACAGTCACACAAAATTCCCAAATTCCCAACTATTATTATTTAGTTGATTAATCGATTTATTATTTTTTAATATGTAGGCAACAGTTATATTTATATGAATGGACGGTAAACATAAACGTACAAAAAAAATGTTTGCATGCATATGAATGGACGGTTAACATAAGCGAACAAAAAAAAAATTCAGAATGTTCTATAGCTAATAATTTCTATTTTTAAAATAGACTGTATGCATAAATTTAATATTAAAAAAAAAAATAAGTTCTTAGAGTACCTAAATAACAGAAAAAAAAAGTAAAATGTAATACTGGAAGAAAAATAAAAACGAATAGCAAAAAAGAGAACAAAAAATGTTACTTTGATTGTTTTTAAATATTTTTAAAGGCTATTTCTTATGTATATGTGCACATCTGATATTTACATACATAACAGATAGAAAAAAAGAAATATTAAAATGTCATGCTATAAAAGAAAGAAAAAACAAGGCAGTATGTAAATCAAAGTTTTTAAAGAGTCGCATTTTTAAGTGGAAATAAAGAACATTATAAAATTGCAATATTTTTATTTAAATTTTGAATTTAGCTATGCAACGGTTTCTTAATTTTTTAAAAATTTTGTCACAATATATTATAACAGGTAATAATATAATTATAGACTGTAAGGGCAACTGTAAAAATTCAAAATTAAACAAGGAAAAAAAAAATATCAATTAATACTTATATTTGTCGTTACTAAAAAGAATAAAATAAAATAAATAAAAAAAAAATTTTAAAAAAACAGCTTTTTTGAACTAAAAAGGAGAAAATAACTATTTAATAGCAAATTTTTCTGTAATTTTCTAAACTATATTGTTACAATCGAGATTTCTTTGAAAAAGTTTATTTCAATATGTCAAATATATATATAAATATAAGTATATATAAGTTTTAAAGTCTGTGAAATTAAAATAAAAGCTGGAGGCAACAAACGCATAACTATAAACTTATATTTTTAAATGTTGCCTCCAGCTTTTATATTAATTTCACAAATTTTTTTACAACAGATGTCGATAATTTACTAATAACCCCATAACGATTCTAGCGCTTTATTTAATGAAGCTAACTAGTTTTGGATTTGAAATTTTATAATATCAAACCAAAGACTATAAATTTCGTGACTTTTCGACAATATAAATAAGGCCTAAACTAATTAATGATTTCAATTTGTTGAAAACATTTACATCATTTTCTTCCTGTGGATTAACCTTACTACCCATTTTTAATTGTAATATTATGGGTTTTGCTATTTGCGCAAAATCTTTTATAAATTTCCTATAAAACCCAACTAATCCTGGAAATTGTTTAATTTGTTTTCGATTTTTTGGAATGAAACATTTCCACAGTTTTTATTTTTTTCGAATTTGGCTATACGCCATCTTTAGTTACCGAGATACTCAACTTCTCTACTCATAAATTGACATTTGTCTAATTGGACCTTTTAGTTGTCACCATTTAATTTTTGAAATATCTTTCTAATTGATATTGAATGTTCTAAGCTGGTACTGAAGATGATAATATCATACAGATGCACAAACATTGACGATGCGTTCTTAAGGCTGAACGGTATCCGCAAAAATTCATAAAGACCTTGGTTTGTTGAAAATGAATATAATTTTTAGCTATTTCAATCTGATGAAATCCCCTTGCCACATCTAATATTGTGAAGTACTTTGATCTTTCTAACTTATCCAATAATTAATTAATTATTAATTCTAAAAATTCCGTTATTCTATTTGATTGGAATACTTTAAAACTAGGTAATTTAATTTTTGTATCACTATAGCATTCGTTTTATAAAGTTTTATTTTGGATTGGTTTTATTTTTTCTTTAATTTTAGAATCACAAATATTTTCATTTATTATACTCATATTTGCTCCCGCATCGAAAATAAATCTTAATGGGCCTTTAGTTGTTTCTATTATTATGTTCGATAAGCGCTGCTTGAGGTACTCAGCCGAAAATTTTCAGTGGTTGGATAGCTAATGTACATACGTGAATTTCTACTATTATAAAAATTAGAATTTGAGAGAGTAAAAAATTGTTATTATTTGTTTGGTTATTAAAATTACGAATGTTTCCATTAGAATTATAGCTGTTACGAAAATTAGGATTGTTTCGCGGTGTATTTATTGTCTATTAAATTGTTGGTTAAGGGCATTATTATGGCGTGTACCTGAGCTAAAGATTGAGCGTTGTGGAGGTTTGTTATTTACCTAGGAATAATTATATCCACCATTTTAATTTAAAAAACTATTAGTTCTATTATTTGCGTTATATTTTCTATTATTCCCATTAAAATATTTGTTATCTGTTCTATCTAAATAATTGCCCTCTGTTAATATATCTAACGTTTCCTCTAAATCCTTAGGATTTCTGCATTGCAGTACAGTAAACATAGGCTCTCCTAATTTAATTTTAAATATCTCTAAAGCCTGTATATTGTTACTTTCGGAAATTCTTATTAAATCAGTTTTATTATCTATTTCACTTTCAAGTTTTGAATTTAACCTACTTAGAATACTTCTGATATTATTATAAAAATCTAAAACTGTTCCCTTAAAATCTACATTTCTTAATTCATCAAAAATCTTATTACCACATTTTTTTTCAGTAAAATTATTTTTAATTAATTCCAATTTGTTATGGAATTATAAATATTTAAAATTTTTTGTGCCTCATCTTTTATTTTTCTTTTAATATTTATAAAAACAGAATTCTGTCCTGTTTCAACAAATTTCGATATAAACGACCAAACCATATCCACAGCTTTAATGAAGCTCTTTAGTTCTTCGGGTTCGCCCTGAAATTCTGAAATATTGTTTATATACTGCAAAGAATCGATTGTATATTGTTGTTGAGTAGATGATCCCACAGTATAAGCACCTTGTGCAGTACCAGTATACATTTTTATTTTATTTTGGTTCTTTTTAACGTTTGTTAAATTTTTTTTATAAAAATATTTTTTGTTTTAATTTTAATTCTGTATAAAAGTTAATTGGAAAATTTTTCGTTTTATTATATTTGTTACCTTTTTCTGTGTTTTAGTTAGCGCTTTTTTTTTGTTCTTATTTATTTAGTTTATTTTATTTTAGTTAGTTTACTTAAAGATTATTTAAATCTCAAAATAATTGTTTTTCTTTTTTGTGTAGTTCTTTTTCTTTTAATAGGACAAGATCTTTATACTTTTATGTATAATAATTTATATTTCATCACTAGGTTTATTATTCATATTATTTTTAAAGTATTAACAAAGTATATCGCTTAATTTAAATATTAAAAATGATTGATATTGATTATTAATTTTATTTTTTAGGTTTAAGATTTTAGTTTTTGTAATTTAATTTTTTTTTTTAGTATTTGAAGCAACATATATAATTTATACATTTATTTAATTCTTTAAGATTTAATATAATTCAAATACCTTTTCAAAGTAATTTTTGTTTTATATCTCTTTCTTATTTATTAAAAATATTTAATTTCAAATTTCGAAAACTTAAAACTCTTTTTATAATAATTTATTACACATACTATTTTTACGTACGTAGACCAGTTTTTATTCAGATAATCTTATCACTTAAAGTTTTTTTTTTTTTTTATTTTTGTTTAATTATGTAATGAATATTTTAAAAATAAAATAAATAAAAAAATTTTTTTAAAAAACAGCTTATTTGAACTAAAAAGTAGAAAATAAATTTTTAATAGCAAATTTTTCTGTAATTTTCTAAACTATATTGTTACAATCGAGATTTCTTTGAAAAAGTTTATTTCAATATGTCAAATATATATATAAATATAAGTATATATAAGTTTTAAAGTTTGTGAAATTAATATAAAAGCTGGAGGCAAAATTTAAAAATATAAGTTTATAGTTATGCGTTTGTTGCCTCCAGCTTTTATTTTAATTTCATAGACTTTAAAACTAAAATTTTTTTTTTTCGTTTATGTTTACCGTCCATTCATATAAATATAATTGTTGTTATTAAAAAATAATGAATCTATAACTACACACATTTACTGATATATTCATTCATATACATATTATAGTAGTATGAGTACTATATAATGATCTAAACTTGTGATTGTTATATTGTATTATATATTGTGGCAAGATTTTTAAAAAATTAAGGAAACATTGCATAGCAAAATTAAAAATTTAAATAAAATTGTTATTGCAATTTTATAATGTTCTTTATTTCCGCTTAAAAATGCGACCCTTTAAAAACTTTGATTCATACACTGCCTTTTTCTTTCTTTCTTTTCATAACATAACATTTTAATATTTTTTTTTTTTATCCTTTATGTACGGAAATATCAAACGTATGTTTCTTTCTTTTAAAATCATAACATTTTAATAGTTCTTTTTTTCTATCTGTTTTGTGGGTAAATATCAGATGTGCACATAAACGTAAGAAATAGACTTTAAAAATATTTAAAAACAATCAAAGTTTATTCGTTTTTATTTTTCTTCCAGTTTTAAATTTTCCTTTTTTTTTGTTTTCTGTTATTTAGGTACGCTAAGTATTTCTTTTTTTTTTTTAAATGTTTAATTTATAAATGCATTCTATTTAAAAAATATAAATTATAACCTATAGAACATTCTGAATTTTCTTTTGTTCATTTATATTTACCGTCCATTCATATGCATACATAAAATTTTTTTTTGTTCGTTTATGTTTACCGTTCATTCATATAAATATAACTGTTGCCTACATATTAAAAAATAATAAATCTATAACTACATACATAAATAGCTATATATTCATTCATATACATATGTATCTATATTATGAGCTGAACTTCTCAGTGTTGCATTATATCATAATGCGGCAAAATTTTTAAAAAATTAAGAAAACGTTGCATAGCTAAATTCAAAATTTAAATAAAAATATTACAATTTTATAATATTTTTTATTTCCACTTAAAATGCGACCCTTTAAAATCTTTGATTTATACACTGCCTTCTTTTTTCTTTCTTTTCATAGCATAATATTTTAATATTTCTTTTTTTCTATTTGTTATGTGGGTAAATATCAGATGTGCACATATACATAAGAAATAGCCTTTAAAAATATTTAAAAACAATCAAAGTAACATTTTTTGTTCTCTTTTTTTCTATTCGTATTTATTTTTCTTCCAGTATTACATTTTACTTTTTCATACCCTACACCTAAAGTATAGGGTATATTAACTTTGGTATGGTGTTTGTAACCACCAAAAGGAAGCGAGTTAGGTGACATGTATATATAGGTAGACATGTATATATATTCTGAATCAGGATCACCGCCGGAGTCGATTTAGCGATGTCCGTCCGTCCGTCCGTCCGTACGCACGATAACTCAAAAAATAATGATGCTATCTTGATGAAATTTATATAGTAGGTTACTAATTACGAAAGAAAGGCTAAGTTCGAATCTGGACAAAATCCGTCCATGGGTTCGGATTCTGGAAGCTTCCGAATGATTCCAGGCTTTTGGAGATAATCTCCGCAAACGAGATTATCTGCAAAAGCAACAAAGATAGAACCTTCAAATTTTGTACAATGATGTTTCTTCCCGTTCGATTTATGTCTCTGAAATTTAAGAGGATTTGGTCCATGGGTTTGGGTTTTGGAAGCTTCCGAACGAGCACCAGAGCAAATGAGATTATTTCCAAAACCAACAAAGATAGAACCTTTAAATTTTGTACAATGATGTTCCTTCCCGTTCGATTTATGTCTCTGAAATTTAAGAGGATTTGGTCCATGGGTTTGGATTTGGAAGCTTCCGAACGAGCACCAGAGCAAATGAGATTATCTCCAAAACCAATAAAGATATAACCTTTACTTTTGGCAGAATTGTGTTCTTTCATGTATGATTTAGGCCTCTGAAATTTAAGAGGATTTGGTCCATGGGTTTGGATTTGGAAGCTTCCGAACGAGCACCAGAGCAAATGAGATTATCTCCAAAACCAACAAAGATATAACCTTTAAATTTGGCAGGGTGGTGTTCTTTCATGTTTTATTTAAGTCTCTGAAATGTGAGAAGATTTGGTCCATGGGTTCGGGTTTTGGAAAGTTCCGAACGAGCCCCAGCGCAAACGAGATTATCTCCAAAACCAATAAAAATAGAACCTTTAAATTTTTTATAATGATGTTTCTTCCAGTTTGATTTATGTCTCTAAAATTTAAGAGGATGTGGTCCATGGGTTTGGATTTTGGAAGCTTCCGAACGAGCCCCAGAGCAAATGAGATTATCTCCAAAAACAACAAATATATAACCTTTAAATTTGGCCGAATGGTGTTTTTTCATGTTTGATTTAAGTCTCTGAAATTTGAGACGATTTGGCCATGGGTTTAAATTTGAAAGAATTTGAACCGTGGATTCGAATTTTGGAAGCGTCCGAACGAGCCGCAGAGCAAATGAGATTATATCCAATACGAACAAAGGTAGAACCTTTGAATTTGGTACAATGGTGTTCTTTCGTGTTTGATTTATGTCTCTGAAATTTAAGAGGATTTGGTCCATGGGTTTGGTTTTGGAAGCTTCCGAACGAGCCCCAGAGCAAATGAGATTATCTCCAAAACCAATAAAGATATAACCTTTACTTTTGGCATAATGGTGTTCTTTCATGTATGATTTAGGCCTCTGAAATTTGAGAGGATTTGGTTCTTGGGTTCGGATTTTGAAAGCTTCCGAACGAGCCTCAGAGCAAATGATATTATCTCCAAATGCAACAAAGATATAACCTTTAAACTAGGCAGAATGGTGTTCCTTCATGTTTTATTTAAGTCTCTGAAATGTGAGAAGATTTGGTCCATGGGTTCGGGTTTTGGAAGCTTCCGGACGAGCCCCAGAGCAAACGAGTATATCTCCACAACCAACAAAGATAGAACTTTTATTTTTAGTACAAAGGTGTTCTGTTATGTTTCCTTTTCTGTAAAATTGGAAACTGACATTTGAAAGAATTTGAACCATGGGTTCGTATTTTGGAAACTTCCGGACGAGCACAAGAGCAACGAGCATATCTCCAAAACCAACAAAAATAGAACCTTTAAATTTAATAGAATGGTGTTCTGGCAAGTTTTCTTTATGTTCCTGAGATGGATTCGATGAATTGGAGTGGCAATTCGGGTAGCTGACACAAACATCCCAAGGACTACCAATCTTCGAAAATAATTAAGATAGAAACTTAAAATTTTATACAAGGGTGTCAAGCATATCCCAAGCGGATGCCTCTTTTACGTCTTGAAATTCGAGTTGAATAAGACAGAAAAGGGAAGAAGTTCAAGCAGCTGCCAAAAACACTTATGGATTTTTAATTTAATTCGAATTATTCAGGTGTAGGGTATCAATAAGTCGGTTGCATCGACTTACTGTTACATTTACTTGTTTTTCTGTTATTTAGGTACGCTAACAACTTATTTTTTTTTTTTAATATTAAATTTATGCATACAAGTCTATTTAAAAAATAGAAATTATTAGCTATAGAACATTCTGAATTTTTTATACCCGTACGATAGGATCGGGTATAATAAAATTACTCCTCCGTTTGTAACACCTCGAAATAAGCGAGCTAGATATACCTTCAAAGGTATGGATCGGATCAGAAAAAAAGAGCCATCTAAGACTTTTGAGCCATGTCCGTCCGTCCGTCCTTCAGCACGCTAACTCAAAAACTAAGAAACCTAGAATCTTGAAATTTACACAAAATATTCTGGGAGTAATTTGTAGGTTCCCTTTTTTTTGGTTGAGTTTGGACCAAAACTTAGAGTAGCTCTCGAACACCTAACTTTTAGATCCCCACATTTTTTTTGAAATAGAGCTATGAAATTTTAACTGCTGATAGATCTCACAAAAATATTAATTTTATTTTTAATAACTTTTTTTCGTAGCCCCACCCGTTACGGAGCTACAGCTCCCCAAATGTTCAAAAAAGCTCTATATTTAAATTGTTATAGCACAAGTTGTATAAGGTATATATTCATTTTGAAAACGGCGAACGATTACTACTTTTATTAGCTTTAAAAGTATATATACAACAAATATATATTTGTGGCATACGGTGTCTTAATTTACCGTTATGCGAAACTCAAATTTTGCAAAATCCTTTAACCCTTCTATCTTCTAAACGATTAAAGTTGGAAACTTGAAATTTTGACAGATGTTAGATCTTTGAAAATAAGTATGAGTCTTTTCAGAAATTTTTTTTGTATCACTCCCCGTTTAGGAGCTGTAAGGGGTCAAAAACTGAAAATTTCTTATTTTTAAACACCTGTAACTTGAACACCTGTTAACATTTTTTTGAAGTAATACACAAAAATTAAAGCTTCAACATTATACTTTTATTTCTGTTAACAACTTTTTTTAATAATGTAGGATTACTTTATAATTGAGGAAAGTGTTACTTGATTTTATATTTACTGTTTTGTACTTGTAAATTTAATATACATTTACCGCTTAGTATTAAATGGTACTATAGAATATTTGAAAAAGTTTTGGATTGATAATCGTTATGTGGAAGGTTAGAATTTGCTTTTGAAGAATGTATAAACATATAGTTGGAATATATGTACAACCCATAGTACTAGAAATTATAAAATTCACCCAAATTATTTTAAAATACTAAAATATTAAAAAAACAAGTAAATGTAACAGTAAGTCGATGCAACCGACTTATTAATACCCTACCTTTGAATAATTCGAATTAAATTAAAAATCCATAAGTGTTTTTGGCAGCTGCTTGAACTTCTTCCCTTTTCTGTCTTATTCAACTCGAATTTCAAGAACGTAAAAGAGGCATCCGCTTGGGATATGCTTGACACCCTTGTATAAAATTTTAAGTTTCTATCTTAATTATTTTCGAAGATTGGTAGTCCTTGGGATGTTTGTGTCAGCTACCCGAATTGCCACTCCAATTCATCGAATTCATCTCAGGAACATAAAGAAAACTTGCCAGAACACCATTCTATTAAATTTAAAGGTTCTACTTTTGTTGGTTTTGGAGATATGCTCGTTGCTCTTGTGCTCGTCCGGAAGTTTCCAAAATACGAACCCATGGTTCAAATTCTTTCAAATGTCAGTTTCCAATTTTACAGAAAAGGAAACATAACAGAACACCTTTGTACTAAAAATAAAAGTTCTATCTTTGTTGGTTGTGGAGATATACTCGTTTGCTCTGGGGCTCGTCCGGAAGCTTCCAAGATTTGAAACCATGGACCAAATCCTCACAAATTTCAGAAACATAAATCAAACATGAAGGAACACCATTCTGCCTAATTTAAAGGTTATATCTTTGTTGCATTTGGAGATAATATCATTTGCTCTGAGGCTCGTTCGGAAGCTTTCAAAATCCGAACCCAAGAACCAAATCCTCTCAAATTTCAGAGGCCTAAATCATACATGAAAGAACACCATTATGCCAAAAGTAAAGGTTATATCTTTATTGGTTTTGGAGATAATCTCATTTGCTCTGGGGCTCGTTCGGAAGCTTCCAAAACCAAACCCATGGACCAAATCCTCTTAAATTTCAGAGACATAAATCAAACACGAAAGAACACCATTGTACCAAATTCAAAGGTTCTACCTTTGTTCGTATTGGATATAATCTCATTTGTTTTGCGGCTCGTTCGGACGCTTCCAAAATTCGAATCCACGGTTCAAATTCTTTCAAATTTAAACCCATGGCCAAATCCTCTCAAATTTCAGAGACTTAAATCAAACATGAAAAAACACCATTCGGCCAAATTTAAAGGTTATATATTTGTTGTTTTTGGAGATAATCTCATTTGCTCTGGGGCTCGTTCGGAAGCTTCCAAAATCCAAACCCATGGACCACATCCTCTTAAATTTTAGAGACATAAATCAAACTGGAAGAAACATCATTATAAAAAATTTAAAGGTTCTATCTTTATTGGTTTTGGAGATAATCTCGTTTGCGCTGGGGCTCGTTCGGAACTTTCCAAAACCCGAACCCATGGACCAAATCTTCTCACATTTCAGAGACTTAAATAAAACATGAAAGAACACCACCCTGCCAAATTTAAAGGTTATATCTTTGTTGGTTTTGGAGATAATCTCATTTGCTCTGGTGCTCGTTCGGAAGCTTCCAAATCCAAACCCATGGACCAAATCCTCTTAAATTTCAGAGGCCTAAATCATACATGAAAGAACACAATTCTGCCAAAAGTAAAGGTTATATCTTTATTGGTTTTGGAGATAATCTCATTTGCTCTGGTGCTCGTTCGGAAGCTTCCAAATCCAAACCCATGGACCAAATCCTCTTAAATTTCAGAGACATAAATCGAACGGGAAGGAACATCATTGTACAAAATTTAAAGGTTCTATCTTTGTTGGTTTTGGAAATAATCTCATTTGCTCTGGTGCTCGTTCGGAAGCTTCCAAAACCCAAACCCATGGACCAAATCCTCTTAAATTTCAGAGACATAAATCGAACGGGAAGAAACATCATTGTACAAAATTTGAAGGTTCTATCTTTGTTGCTTTTGCAGATAATCTCGTTTGCGGAGATTATCTCCAAAAGCCCGGAATCATTCGGAAGCTTCCAGAATCCGAACCCATGGACGGATTTTGTCCAGATTCGAACTTAGCCTTTCTTTCGTAATTAGTAACCTACTATATAAATTTCATCAAGATAGCATCATTATTTTTTGAGTTATCGTGCGTACGGACGGACGGACGGACGGACATCGCTAAATCGACTCCGGCGGTGATCCTGATTCAGAATATATATACATGTCTACCTATATATACATGTCACCTAACTCGCTTCCTTTTGGTGGTTACAAACACCATACCAAAGTTAATATACCCTATACTTTAGGTGTAGGGTATAATAATATTGTAAGCAGAGTGACAGGCTGTGAACATACTAACGGTTCGTACGGGTATCTAAGAGTTGACAAAGTCAACTGTATTCTTCCTCGTTTTTTGTTCGTTTATGTTAACCGTCCATTCATATGCATACATAAAATTTTTTTTGTTCGTTTATGTTTACCGTCCATTCATATAAATATAACTATTAATAATAATATTTGGGAATTTGGGAATTTGGTGTGACTGTGTTAGCAGATTTTTAATAGTACAGCACACATAAAAATATGCATACCATTTTTGTACATGTTTGTAGCTACATATGTAGTAAAAAAATTTGAATTTAAAAGTATGTAATTGAGAATATATTAAATTGCTTACTTCTAAATGCTAATGTTTTTGAATTAAAAAAAAATTATTTTGCTTTTTCTAGACGATGTAGATATATATGTATGTAGTACATAACATATATTTTATGATTAATTCATAACCATAATTATTGTTATTGAAAAGAAAAATATTGTTGTTATTTACTATTTTTAAAAAAGACTGGATTTCTTATTTTTAATACCTATATTCTTTTTGTTGTTTAATGTTTTTACATAATTGTAAATATATTCTTAGTTCTTATACTTCAGAAAAAGGCATTAGTGGTGCAGATCATCATTCCCTAATAGATAAATAAGAGTGAGAGCATAATTTATAAGTTAAATTTTAGTTAAAAAATTTATATTTTATAAATATATAATCTATAGCTATATTATTACTAGGTTAAGTGTTCATTAATTTAAATATTAAGATTAAGATTAATTTAATTTTTTATACACAATGTTAAATTGTCTGAAATTAAATAAAAAAAACTAAATAAAAAAATAAAAAAAATAAAAATATTTGCCTATTTATTCACCTTATTTACAAAATATCACCCTGATTTTCAAAATACCATTAATATACGAAATGGTTTCTTTATCCTATAAAAGGTAGGAATACAATCTAAATATAATAAAAGACAAGTTGCTGCTGCTGAGTAGCGTGCCCTACTGTTATGTTAAATGTTAATTTAACAAATGTTATACTATGAAAAGAAAGAAACGTACATCTGATATTTACGCACATAACAGATAGAAAACAATAAATATTATAATGTTATGCTATGAAATGAAAGAAAAAACAAGGCAGTGTATAAATGAATGTTTTTAAAGGGTCGCATTTTTAAGTAGAACATTATAAAATTGCAATAATATTTTTATTTAAATTTTGCTAAGCAATATTTTCTTAATTTTTTAAAAATTTTGCCATAATATAATATGGTACAATTTAACAATCAGAAGTTTAGCCCATAATATAGATATATGAATAAAAATATGGGTATACATATATTAGATTTTTTATAGATTTATTATTTTTTATATAGGCAATAGTTATTTATATGAATGAATGGACGGTAAACATAAACGAACAAAAAAAAAATTCAGAATGTTCTATAGGTTATAATTTATATTTTTTAAATAGATCTAAATATAATAAAAGACAAGTTGCTGCTGCTGAGTAGCGTGCCCTACTTTTATGTTAAATGTTAATTTAGCAAATGTTATACTATGAAAAGAAAGAAACGTACATCTGATATTTACGCACATAACAGATAGAAAACAATAAATATTATAATGTTATGCTATGAAATGAAAGAAAAAACAAGGCAGTGTATAAATGAATGTTTTTAAAGGGTCGCATTTTTAAGTAGAACATTATAAAATTGCAATAATATTTTTATTTAAATTTTGCTAAGCAATATTTTCTTAATTTTTTAAAAATTTTGCCATAATATAATATAGTACAATTTAACAATCAGAAGTTTAGCCCATAATATAGATATATGAATAAAAATATGGGTATACATATATTAGATTTTTTATAGATTTATTATTTTTTATATAGGCAATAATTATTTATATGAATGAATGGACGGTAAACATAAACGAACAAAAAAAAAATTCAGAATGTTCTATAGGTTATAATTTATATTTTTTAAATAGACTTGTGTATAAATTTAATATTTAAAAAAAATAACAGAAAACAAAAAAAAAAAAGTAAAATGTAATACTGCGAAGAAAAATAAAAACGAATAGAAAAAAAAGAGAACAAAAATGTTACTTTGATTGT
Organism: Poecilobothrus nobilitatus; assembly: GCA_947095535.1. Taxonomy (NCBI): domain Eukaryota; kingdom Metazoa; phylum Arthropoda; class Insecta; order Diptera; family Dolichopodidae; genus Poecilobothrus; species Poecilobothrus nobilitatus. Next base: position 724,890 of record CAMUPU010000002.1, on the reverse strand, counting down.
TTTTAAATATTTTTAAAGAAAAAAAGAACTATTAAAATGTTATGATTTTAAAAGAAAAAAACATACGTCTGATATTTACGTACCTACATAACAAATAGAAAAAGGAAAAAAAAAAATGTCATGCTATGAAAAGAAAGAAAAAACAAGGCAGTGTATAAATCAAAGTTTTTAAAGGGTCGCATTTTTAAGTAGATCATTATAAAATTGCAATAATATTTTTATTTAAATTTTGGATTTTGCTATGCAACGTTTTCTTAATTTTTTAAAAATTTTGCCACAATATAATATAATACAATTTAACAATCAGAAGTTTAGCCCATAATATAGATATATGAATAAAAATATGGGTATACAATCGTATATTAGATTTATTATAAATTTATTATTTTTTATATAGGCAACAGTTATTAATATGAATGAATGGACGGTAAACATAAACGAACAAAAAAAAATTCAAAATGTTCTATAGATTATAATTTATATTTTTTAAATAGACTGTATGTATAAATTTAATATTTAAAAAAAATAAAAGAAATACTTAGCGTACGTAAATAACAGAAAACAAAAACAAAATAAACGTAATACTTCGAAGAAAAATAAAAACGACTAGAAAAAAAGAAGAACAAAAAATGTTACTTTGATTGTTTTTAAATATTTTTAAAGAAAAAAAGAACTATTAAAATGTTATGATTTTAAAAGAAAAAAACATACGTCTGATATTTACGTACATAACAGATAGAAAAAAGAAATATTAAATGTTATGCTATGAAAAGAAAGAAACGTACAACTGATATTTAGGTACATAACAGATAGAAAAAAAGAATTTAAATGTTATGCTAGAAAAGAATGAAAAAATAAGGCAGTGCATAAATCAAAGTTTTTAAAGTTGCATTTTTAAGTAGAAATTATAAAAAAATAAGGCAGTGCGTAAAATCAAATTTTGAATGTGTAACATTTTCTTAATTTTATGCTTCTTTTATGATTTTTATTTTCTAAATCTTAAACATTATATACACAGCCAATTTTTATTGTTTTACATAAAAGGTGCGTAAAACCTACGGTGTGAAGATTTAAGAGAAAGCGATAGATAAAGAGACAGAATATTAGTACGGATAGAGTAAAAATTTGTTTGCAAAATATAACAAAAAAAGTTTTGAAGCATTTGCTATGGCAACCATAGAAAAATATAACAAGTGTACTATATATTATAATTAGGTAAATGCATCAGATCAGTATAGTTTAGTTTCAAAATTATAAAGTTTGATACTGTATTTTTTTTGAAGCGAAAATTTTTGTTACTATTGGTAAAAATTTATTTACCATTGGTTTTTAATCCAGCTTTTGGTTTTTTAATCCAAAGCAAGAGATGAGATTTATTAAATAATCATTTTTCTTACATTTTTGAAAGAAACTACTTCACATCATCATTGAGGTTTATTTAAAACACTTTAGCAATAAATTTTACATTTATCAATATCTAAATATAATATCTACATATAAGTATTTGAATAAATTTACTAAAATTAAATTGTTCATAAAACTGAGGAAACTTTCACAAAAGCTATATTTTTCTACTTATACCCGTATGACGTATGACGGGCTTTTTTATTAGTATAGAATATAATTGAAAATATTGAATTTAGGAAAATATTTTTAAAATATAAATTTTTCAAATTACTAGCTAAAATTTATTGAAAATATGAAAAAAAAATCTAAAAATAGATGTACATAAAGTTTTATCTGCCTACATAACCTACTATATAATTATATTTTTCAAAATAATAAAATTCAAGAACAAAATCTCATATTTTGTTATTAATTTCCAATGCACTGGAATTTTTTTAATATTATTTTAACTATGCAAACAAAAAAAAGCTTGCTTTTTATTTTTATTTTTGTAACCTTTTTGTTAGTTTAGAATAATACAATATCATTTTTTTTATGGTAATGAGACATCTGTATATAGTTTATTATCTGTGGTTTTTTTTTTGCGAAGGTTGGTGGAAAACTCGAAAGTCACTAAGAGAAACTGCACGTGCTTCCTCAGGCTAGTGTTGGACTTTAACCAACCAAACCCACCCCTCTTTTAAAACCAAACTTTAGGATGGAACCTTTAATACAAATGTACAATTTGGTTTTGTGGATAGGGATGTGGGAAGGATAATTGGGGAAATTGGAATTAGGAAATTTGGATTATGGGGGATAGGTAGAAAAATTCGAAGGGACATTTTGAAGAAAGGTGTTAATGTTCTTCTTAAGTAAACTTAAGTAAATCGTACACATATGAATTACCAACTTTAGGGAACACATGCGATGGTATATGGTTCCACAAACGGGACGTGCGCATGACAAACGAGTTTCCATAACCTGTATTTCGCCATCTTGATATCTCTACATGGTAGGGATGAGCTTCTGCTGCCCACCTTGTTTCTCGTTGGAAAACTTTGAGTGGAGGTATTAACTGCTTTATTTCATTGGAGCAGGTGTTAATCCCTAAGGTCACTAACCTTTGGGATTGCTCCTTTGTAATCCCTAAACAAAGTTAGTGACTCAACTGTGTGACGATGACTGAGTGGAGTGGGCGTTCAAGTTACACTGGAGTCGTTGATAAGACGAATAGCTCTGTTTTGCACATTACCTAGATAACCCAGTGCTGTTTGAGGGCCTGCAGCCCAAATGTGTGCATTATACTCTATTTTCGACCGAATGTACGTTTTATAGATATTGAGAAGGTCTGATGCAGAAAAGTAAGTTATATTTTTCAAATACATTTTGAAACGTTTTTAGAATCAATTTTTCGTTTTCTAGTTGATTTACGTTATTAATTTTTTTTAAAAAGGCGTTCATTCTAAACTCGCAACATTTATATACCACGTATAAACACAACAATATTGTCCACATACATCTGAATATTTACTTTGTAACTGTTTCTTATTAAAATTATACATTGGTTTTTTAAGTAACACAAAATTTCTAATTTATCTGGTGTTTTACCAAACGAATCAAAATATTCAATACATACATGTTTTGCAATATAAATAGCTAACCAATGTGTCCTTGGATCTTTTGTTTTATCAGTGTGTTTACAATTAAAAAAGTTTGTTTTTTAATTATTTTGGGGAGATGATCTAAAGCAAAAACTCTCTTAAAACTTGTGTATTTGTTATATTTGTTACATACGCTGCTTATTTCTAGAGTGTTCATTACTCAAATTGACTCAAGTCATATACCTTGGTTGTTCTTTAATGTAGTTTGATAAAAACTCTTTTTTGATTTTTTTATTTGTTATAATATCATCAAATTTTCTCAGTACTTGACAGAACTCTTAATTTATTTATTTTTTGAATGCATTTCTCTGCCACATAAATGTGGACAAAAAATTAAATAGCCTCTCCTGTTCAGGAGTGGCTGTAAATGTCGTAAGGGGGAAAACTCTTATGACGTGTGTGGGATTCGAACCCACACTCCCTCGGTGTTTTACAGCGTATTTTATACGCTCTTACCCACTAAACCACCGAGGCCCTCTCTTTATTTATTTTATCGTTGTACACAGTTCCGAAAGAGCAATTTTCAAAATTATCATTTGGCAAATCCCTAGTTGGAAATATATACTTGAGGTCTTTTACAATCTTTTTACAAGGTTCTTTAAAATCAACTATACAAATATCTTTCCCAAAAAAGTTATTATTATCATCACAACAAAATGTCACATCCAGAAATGCACAAGACAGTGATATTTTGTCAAATATTCATATTTACTTTTATGTATGCTATTTATAGGCTTGTGAATATATTTCGCTTTTTATCAATTTGTAAGCTTGCATCAAATTCTCCATTTTTGTCAAATATTCATATTTACTTTTATGTATGCTATTTATAGGCTTGTGAATATATTTCGTTTTTTATCAATATATAAGCTTGCATCAAATTCTCCATAAACAACAGCAGTTAGTGTTGATGTAAAAGGCTTTGATAGTTTTGCCTCTATTCAAATTGTACCCTGATTTAGTAAACCTTGACACACCTACGAATGAATCGTAGATGCATCTTGAATTAAATTAAAAGCTAGTGTAAAGAATCCATTGCTAAACATAGATTTTGTTATCTGATGTCCTTTATCATTATGGTAAATTCCAGCACCTGAAAAAAGTGTGCTATACGCTCTAGTGTGGCAATTATTTTTTTCGGAAAAACTAGTTTCAATTATTGAATTGGGTACTTGAACTCCATTAACGTTTAATATAAATTGTGAAATATAAAAGTGTTTAAAATTGTATGGGTTTTTTGATCTTTTTCCAGAGTAATCTGCATTTTCCATCATACAAAGAATTATCTGTTTGGTAACTGTACAATGGAAACATTATCAAGTAGTATTGCACGAGTGGTTTTGCACGAGTGGTTTTGCACGAGTTTGAGTACCTTTTGTTTCAGTAATTTTTAATTACTCTTCTTTATTACGAGCAAGAATTTTAATTTTATTTCTTATTTTAAATAGATTTTGATGGTATAAATACCATTTTTGAGTGTCTGTCAGTTATTTATTTAACAGTATTTTTTTCATATTTTTATCCAACTAATAGATAGCGCATTTTGCTTCATTTTTTCATAAATCTCTGATTTTAATATAATCATCTTGTTAAATGTTGTATTTAAATTTTATAAAATTTCCGATTATTCCTGACTGTACAGCACCAAGAAGTGTAGGTAAAAATTCATCACGTTGAATAATGATTTTTCTTTTACTATTTATAGATTTTTGACGAAGATTTCATAGATTTTTGATGAAAAGAGGGATCTCAATTTCTTTTATTACTTCCGTAATTGTGTTGTTGATTTTTTAGTTAGATTACAATTACCTTTTAAAATATTTAAATCAATTTCACAAAATGTTTTGATTACTTCAGGTTCACAGTGTTTTATAATTACTTTTTGAAATTATGGTTTACAGCTTTTTAATAAGTGCAATATACAACGGTTTTCAAACATTTCCTATTCTTTCCTAAATTGTTCTAATTGATTTTTCTACAAAAACACAAATTTTTTCCAAATATCACTTCTTATTTGAAATAAATTAATAACATCTTCAGTAAGATCTATTAATATATACGACCATATGAGTCTGACGTCACTTCATTATATACTTTTTCAAATTCTGTGATTTGATTTGGATAAATCTAGCGAGCAAAGGGTAATCTGTGATTTCTGTCTTGGATTTTTAAAAAATACTAGATATTTACAGTTAAGTGAAATGTCTCTTGAAAATTTACCCTGATGAAAAATATTTCGAATCAAAAAAAAATTGTCTGTAATTGTAAACTTCTATGATGTGAACACACAATGATCATCGAATTTAACATCATGTCATCGATAATAATCAACGATAATTAATTCAACTTTATTTTGTTTTATCATTAATAATCAATTACATTTTCACATATTATTATTTAATAATTAATTTTATAGTACAACTTTATTTTGTTTTATCATTAATAATCAATTACATTTTGACATATTATTATTTAATAAGTAATTTTATAATATCACTTTACAAAATAACAGGTGTTTTTAAAACAACACCTTACAAAGCACTATTATGGAAAAATGTTATCAATGATAGGGTTTATAATAGTTTATATTTACATATAATATTGTTTGAACAAAAGGCCAAAACTATAAAAAAAAATTCATAATCTTAGATTTACAATATTAAAAAACTGTAACACTATAATTACATATTACAATTACATAACAATTTTTAAAACTACGTTATATATAATCTATAATCTTAGAATTATTATAACAAAAACCTACACTATAATTTCATATAGCTATTACATTATTCTAAAAATTACTTTTTACAATTTCACACACTACCTTTTCTTAGAAATAACAAAAACTTTTTTTTTTTTTTTTATTTATCAAACAGAATCTCAAACAAAACTTTTTTTTTTTTTTTTTAAAATAATAACTTGACATATAAAATTAATCTTAAACTATTACAAATATTATTTTTTTTGAAAAAAAAAATTATTTTTTATCACATTACTTAAAATTATTTTGTTTATGTTTTTTAAATGGACTTAGACTTGGATGACAATTCTGACATTTATGATGAATTAAGCGTAGATTATTTTTCAGGGGTAGATAGTAGTATGGTGAATATGAAGAGTGGTGAATATCAAACAAATTTCAATATTTTATATCTAAACATACAAAGTTTGAGAAATAAACTATACAATTTAGAAACATTCATAAAAACATATGAATGTAATATTCATGTTCTAGTATTAACCGAAATATGGATAAATGAACAGGAAAATCAATTTTTTAATATAGAAGGGCACAAATCATATTTTTCATAAAATCATAAAAAATGGATGACATATCAAGTAATTATAAAAATTCAATGATCTTTGGAGACTTTAATATTAATTTACTAAATAAAAATAATCAAGAAGTTATAAATTATGAAAACGTATTACTATCTAATGGTTTTATTGTGTATAATAAAGTTGCCAATGATTTTGCAACTAGAATAGGAAACACATCGAAAACAATCATTGACCACTTTATTACTGATATTGTTAAATACAAATATGATTTTCATATTATAAACACATTTTTATCAGACCATAAAATGTTTTTCATAAGTTCTAATTTTAAGCCCATAGAAGAACAAATTGAAAACTTTATTACCGTCCTGAAGTATGAAAAATTAGCTGCAGACAATACTTGGAATAAGTTAGTTTCAATCGGGAACTTAAGTTCTTTAGTGAGTAAATATACCAGAATTGTTAGAAAGAAAAGGTCTAAAGAAAAAAATGAATAGATGACAGACGAAATTAGAAACGTGATTAAAATTCCAGACTCTTTCTTCAAATATAGGAAAAAATATCCTAACGATGAGCATGTTAATAGATTATATAAATTATATAAAAATAAAGTAAATCGGCTCATAACACATTCAAAAAAAAATTTTTATTCTGAACAAATTAAAAGAGACCCATGCAATAGTAAAAAATTATGGGATTTATATAAAAGGGTAATATTTAACAAAAAAAAAGACAGCACGAACAATCATATTAAAGGGCTAGAAATTAATGGGAAAGTATTAACTAAAAAGGAAGAAATTTGTAAATTAATGAACGAATTTTTTATCAATGTAATCAAGGAAATAAATGTTGACAATGATCCAATAGACCACGAATACCTAAATAGTTTTAGACGAAACCCTAGCTCCTTATTTGATCTAACACCCATCAGTAGTGAAGAGATATCGAATGCAATTAGCAAGCTGAAAACTGCTGCAGCGACGGGTTTCGATAATATTTCCATGAAATTCATTAAGAAATTCCAGGAGCGACTAATACCGCTTCTTACCAAATTTATAAATAGTTCTTTCCTTTCTGGTACTTTCCCAAACTCATTAAAAACTGCAATTGTTACTCCAATATTCAAAACAGGGAATACCAAAGATAGGAAAAACTACAGACCCATATCGGTTCTCAGCGCTTTCTCTAAAATCTTTGAATTTATTATAAAAAGTTGATTAGATAACTTTCTTACAAATAATCAAATATTTCACGACGAACAGTATGGTTTCGAAAAAAAATCGAATACTACTATTGCATGTCTTAGCTTAACCGACTTTGTATCAAAAAATATGGATGAAAAATTGCACGTTGGCTGTCTATTTCTAGACCTACAAAAGGCATTTGACTGTGTGGACTATGAAATACTACAGTTTAAACTTTCGATGTTAAATTTAGACTCATCACAATTACACTTTTTTGACTCATATTTAACTAATCGAGAGCAGAGAGTTAGGATAGGTGATAGTTTGAGTGAATCAAGAACCATTATAAAAGGAGTGCCACAAGGTTCAATTTTAGGGCCACTTTTATTTAAGATATATTTAGATGATATAGCTCGATTGAAACTAAAAGGGCTTATTCAATTGTATGTGGATGATGCAGTGCTAAAATATGCGGAACGCGATGAAGAATCCCTGAGAACTTCCATCATGCATGATCTTCCCATTATTGAAGAATGGCTAAAAAAGCATCGTCTACTACTAAATGTGAAGAAAACTAAAATTTTATTATTCGAAAATAGACAATGTACATACCCCAATTTTACTTACAACGGTAATATTATTGAAGTTGTAAAACATTTTAATTATCTAGGGTTGCTTCTAGATAGCCGGCTGAAATGGCAAGAGCACATAAATCACGTCATTAAAAAGATAACACCGTACATTTTTGTCTTACGTCGCATGAGAAATTTCTTTAATAAATCGGTTCTAAAAATAATATATTCTTCATATATACTATCAAATATTATGTATCTTAACCCAATATGGAGTAACACATGTCAAGTTCCTTTAGGCAGACTTGATATAGTTCATAAAAAAGCCATAAAAGCAATTCATAACTATAGTGTTAGAATTTCTACTAATATTCTATACTTTAGCCAATATTTAAGTCTGACAAACATTTGCAAATTAGAATTATATATAATAGCATTTAAAATAATTCATAATGAAATTAAGCATAATTTTATACTGAATAGGAGGTTTGAGATTCACAACCATAACACAAGAAATAAAAGTAATTTTTATTTAACACTTTTTCGAACAAACAGACAAAAAAATAACTGTCTCTACAATAGTTTAAAATTATATAACGAGCTTCCAAACGATATAAAGGAAATAACCCACTTTTGTACTTTTAAAAGAAAAATTAAAGAAATTATATTAAATTAATAATTAAACAGATGTTTTGGCTTTTGGTTCTGCAATTGGATTTTTTATTTTTTTTTTATTTTATTTTTTTTTCTTTCATTTCTTTTTTTAAGTTTTTAATTACTAGTTATAATTATAGTGCTATATCAAAATAAACTTTTATAATAAAATTGTTGCAAAATATTTCTAACTGAATTTATAAGACCACACAGCTAAAAAGCTAAGGTCACAGAAATTTTTATTTTTCAATTATTTTTTACATTAAATTAATAAATCAATATATTCTTTTTTTTTTTTTTTTCTCTTAGAATAGAATTATACCATAAAACACCAATATTTAATTTGAATTATTATTTTGTTTTTTAATGTATTATTATGAAAAATAAATTAAATGATGAAAAAAAGAAAAAAAAAAAGGTTCTTGATTATCATTAAAATCTGATATTTTATTACTATATTTAACATCTTTCATGTATAGATAGTGGAACCGCATTTTTGTCTGATTTACATCAAATAATTCTATTAATGTGTGGTAGTATATTTCATTTTTTATATTTTATTAAATTATGAATGAAAGTGGTTTTGCCACAGCAGGATGGCCCAGCCACCATCATTGTAAATGGATGAAACAGCAAAATTGTGTTAGTTAAAAACTAGCATACCTAACCTATTTTTATATAAAAAGCTCTTTCCCTGAAATGAATATAAATATAACTTTAGTTATTCTATCGAACATTTATCCAAAAACTTTCGACATGGATAAAGAAATATTCGTAGTTGACCTACAATTTTTACGAGGAAATGAAAAACAATATTTCGTAAAAGAGAGTATACTTGCAATATTGTTAACTGAACTTTGAATAAATTTTTATTGATGGTATAAATTGCCTTGATCTGCAGCAAATTAATTCTGTCAAAAACAACTTAGGCAGACATCTAGACCTTGTATTTTCTTCAGATCATGAAAATTGTTGGACATCACCCACTGAATTAACTTTCACTAATATACACGACTATCATCCTCCGATAGATATAATACTCAACGTAAATCCCTTCAATGAATCCTGTACTTCTGAGAATTATTTAAAGTTTGATTTTGCCAAAACTGATTTCACATATTTAAAATCACTTATAGGCTTACTCAATGTGAAATTAATTTTTTCTTCATCAAATTTGAACATCTGCTTTAAACGGTTTTATGAGATGTTAACAACATGTTTCCACTTAGCAATTCATGGTGCTTGAACAACAATCACGAACTAAATGTTAGTGAATGCCTAATTATGAGCTTTTCAAGGTTACGAGCTAACTCAACAATCAATTATGATTACATCCTCAATGTTTAACATATTAAAAGAGCAGTTCGTACTTCTGTTTTGAAACTGATCCTTGATAGTAGATTAGTTTTTAAGAATCACTACAACTCTATCATAAATAATGCTAACTCAACTCTGGAATTTATTATGTGTCTATCAAAAGAGTTTTCTGATCCCTATATCACAAAGCAACTCTTCATTACTTATGTAAAACCTATACTTGAATACTCAAGTCAAGTATGGTCTCCATATTATGATATAGACATTTCACGTATTGTATCAGTCCAAAACAGATTTCTTTGTGCATGTTAGATTCTTTTTTTGCAATGCTACCTTTTTTGTTTTATTGTTGTTTTATTACCATTAATAACATTACTAAGATTAATAAGCAGTTACTAACAGTGGTAATAACCAATTAAGTATTAGTTTTTCGAACATCTATCATCATCTACTAACATATTATCCTTTGTAAATGATGACTTTTTCAGTTAATTGCGATAGTGAACTACATAACTCATGCTTGGGTTTAGAAAAATGTCTGATACATAGAAAATAATTATTGTAAAATTTTTGGAAAAAAAAATACCAATTTCAAATTGCAATCCAAGTCAATTAATAAAAAAATGCAAATATGTTTAACATAATTAAAAGTTTAAAATATATAATAGATGATGAGAAAAATAATTATATAACAAAAAATATAAATACAACTATTTTTAACGAAACTTACAGACCTACCATATGCCTATTATGGGCAATAATATTAGGCTTCCGTAAATGGAACTTATCATATTGCTAAGTGACATTTACACATGTCGAATTATGTAGTTTTACTTACCGCTTTAGATATATGAACAAGTAAATGTAACAGTAAGCCGACTTATTTATACCCTACAGCTGAATAATTCCAATTAAATTAAAATTCCATAAGATTTTTGGCAGCTGCTTGAACAACTTCCCTTTTCTTCCTTATTCAACTCGAATTTCAGAAAAGTAAAAAAGGCATCCTTTAACACCCTTGTACAAAATTGCAAGTTTCTATCTTTATTAATTTCGGAGATATGCTTGTTAGCCCCTGAGAGGCGTGTGTCAGGTACCCGAATTATCCTTCCAATTCATCAAATCCACCTCAGCAACATAGAGGAAACATTACAGAACATTCTTGTGCCAATTTTAAAAGTGCTGTCCTTTTGGTTTTGGAGGTATGCTCGTTTGCTTTTTGGCTAATTCAGAAGTTTTCAAAAACACTTGGTCCAAATCATCCCAAATATCAGTTTCAAATTTTAAAGAAAAGGAATAACAGAACACTCTTGTACTAATAATAAATGTTCTATCTTTGTTGGTTACAGAGATACACTCGCTTGCTCTGGGGCTCGTTCGCAAGCTTCCAAAATTCGATCTCATGGACTAAAAGCTCTCAAATTTCAAGGACATAAAGAAAACATGGAAGAACACCAGTGTACCAAATTTAAAGCTTCTATCTTTGTTGGTTTTGGAGATATACTCGTTTGCTCTGTGGCTCATTCGGAAGCTTCCAAGATCCGAACCCATGGACCAAATTCTCCCAAATTTCAGAAACACAAATCAAACACGACAGAACACCATTGTACTAAATTCAAAGGTTCTATTTTTGTTGGTTTTGGAGATAATCTCGTTTGCTTTGGGTCTCATTCGGAATATTCAAGAACCCAAACCCATGGACCGGTTTTTTCTAGATTAAAATTTAGCCTTCCTTTTCGTAATTATAAATTAACTATAGTAATTATATAGTAACTATATAAATGTCATCAAGATAGCTTTACTAGTTTTTGAGTTATCTTGCGAACGGACGGACGGACGGACGAACATCGTTAAATAGACTCAGGAGATTATCCTGACTCAGAATATATATAAATACATGTCCATATCCAACTCGCTTCCTTTTGGTTGTTACAAACTCCATACCAAAGTTAATATACCCTATACTTTAGGTGTAGGGTATGAAAAGCAGTTTTTATTACTTTCGGTTTTTATCCTCTTCCTTATTTTCATGATTTCTTTTTTAAGTATTTTTGGTTTTAGACTAGATTTATTGAAAATTGTTAATTTGTATTAAATTATTTACTATTCGAAACTTAAGAGTATTTTTGTTTGATTTTTAAACTTTATATAATACATTTTAAATTATATATTAAGTTTACAATTCATATTATAATTTAAACGATCTTAACTATTTTCAGTTAAATGATCTTAGTTTTTTTATGCTTTCAGATCAAAAGTCAATTTTAACGGATAGTGATTGGAAAAAATTGTGGATGAATGCTGGAGGTTCTAGTCAAAAAGGCGATAACAATTTGGATTCTAGTGATTCACCAGCATTTGAAGATAGTGAGGTAACTTTCAATGCTAAAACTATATATTTTTTATTTACTTTATGTCTAATAACTTTTTAAGTTTTCATAATACAAAGAGATTTGGTATATTATTTTACACTTTCAAAACATCTTTATTTGTCTTTATACTTAGGTTATGCTATTTGAACTAAAATGAAACGACTTTTGAAAATGTAATAAAATTTGTAACTGAATATATTATCAAAATACACTATTAGTAAACGGTGAAAAATATATTCTCAAGAAATCTGACAGTCATACTAGACCAATTCCCTACCGCGAGAGATATAATTTTATTGTTCGCAATATAATCGATATATTACTACTACAAAATAATTTTCATCATTCATTAATTTTTTCATTTTAATTTAATTTAAAAATAAATATTAAAATAATGAAAACCTAATTTCCGCTCATATACGAACACTAATTGGTAATTAAACAATTATTTTTCAAGTATAAATGATACTTTTTTAAATCCAAATATATTTTTGATCTCTGAAAAGCAAAATATTTTAAAGAAAAAAATTAATTAAAAAAAACCTTATAGTTTTCGTTTAAAGAAATTCTTTTTATTAATTATATTGCAAAACCTGGAATCTGTAAAACCACCATTATCGTTGCAAGCTTTTTCACTTTCTCTTTGAATTTAAATAGATTCCCAAATTGATGGAAACCTATCATTTCTTTTACTTAATTTAATTTGCTCTATTCCATGTTTATTTCCTCTTCTCCTTCCACATCCTATTTTGTTTTAAAACATACTTGCAAAAAGCACTTCGCTCTTGAGAATTTTTTTTTTATATTGTTCATATTCTCTCAATATTTTTCCAATCTTCTTGATATTTTCCTAATATATACAGCATCCACAACCACTACATATTAGTTTAATATACTTTTTCAAAGTTTCTGTTTTGTATTTGAGATAACCAAAAGATTTTTTAGTTTCCCTTGCAAGCTGTATACAAATTGTATATTGTTCTTTTTGAAGATTGGGCTTAATTTTTCTATAATATATGGGTAGTAAAACATTTTTATCTATTTTCTATTTTATTTTGGAACTATTTTTCCTAATTTTGATTTATTCATTCTGACTTTTAAGTTTTTCTTTTTTATTGTATTATTAATATTTTTTTTCTCCGACCAATTGATCTTAGTTCTTAATACATTCTAGTTCATTTTTTTATACAATATATTCTAGTTCATTTGATGATCCTTATGTATTAAAATCTCTTTTTACTTGTTTGGTTAGACCTAACTTGGAATATGCTTCCCAGGTATGGAGCCCATTTTATAATATTCATATAAATAGAATAGAATCAGTTCAAAAAAAATTTCTAAGATTTGCTTTACGCTTTCTTCCATGGGAAGATCCTTTAAGACTACCGCCATACGAACATAGATTGAATTTATTACATCTTCATACCCTTGAGAAACGTCGTAAAGTAGTAGGTATAATGTTTTTAACCGAATTAATTAAAGGTAATATTATTTCTTCTCAATTATTTGCTAAACTCAATTTTTCTTCATATTCTAAATTAAGATCTGTAAATATGTTTAACTTGCATTTTCATAGAACTAATTATGGGAAACATGAACCTATTAATAGGATGATGTCTCTTTGTAACATATATAAACCTCATATTAACCTCTTACTAACAAAGCAATCACTTAAAAGAAATCTATATTTGTGTGAATGAAGTTATTGAATAACCCTGAGGATTCTTAATTGAATTTATTTTGTTGTAATTTATAGTTAGATTTTTATTTTAATTAATTATAAATTGTAATTTCTTTTTTTTTCTCTCATTTAATTATTATTAATTAGTTGTTATTTGATTTTTTGTTTAATTTTAGCTTTAAAGTAGATTAAGTATTTTTACTGTAACTTGCTTGATTTAAGCTCGTAATAATAAATAAATAAATAAATAAATTTTCATATTTGTTTCTGATAATTGTAAATTTACCAGTCTATGCATCATTAAGTTAAAAGCTGCATATATTTTATGTGAGTTGGAATGAAAAGAATTACCAGTAATATACCTTTGTGTTTGTGTTGGTTTTCTGTAGACATTTAAATCCAAATGTTTTTTTTTTTTGCGAAGCTAGGTGGGAATAATCGAAATACACTATAAAGAAGTGAAAACGAGTACGAGTCCTCTATGAGTGTGTGGGACTTTAACACACTAAACACGACCTCCATTTTTTGACCAAAAAATAGACTGTACGATCGATCTTTGGTACTAATGTACTGCCTGGTCAGAGGAAGTTGAGTTAGGGAATGAAAATTATATTGTGAACAAAGTTGTTAATATTCACCTTAAATCTTTTCACTTTGTAAATGTACTCATCACGAATGCTAAGGAACACGTGAGGTGGAAAATGGTTCCACATTCGCGATGTTCGTACTACAAACGAATTTGCATAAGCCGAATTACGCCATATCGGAATTTCAACTGCATAAAGATGGCCAGCAGAAGCTCTCCTTTTTTCTTTTTGGAATGCTTGGAGGGGAGACTTCAAACTTTTAATCTAGTTACACCAAGAACCCAACCCTATGAAATATCTATAAAACAGACTAAGTGCTCCTGTTAGGCGACGGAGACCGAGTGGAGAGAGCGTAGATGTGGCATGGGATCGTTTATTAGACGTATTGCTTTATTTTGCACTTTATCGAGAAATCCCAGTGCCGTTTTGGAGGCTTCCGCCCAAATATGTGCATTGTACTGCATCTTTGGTTTAATATATGTTTTATAAATATTAAGGAGATCAGAAGATGAAAAGAAAGCTTTACAGCCATATAGGAAACCTATACACCTAGCTGCATCTCTAGCTATACCAAAAATATGATTGGACCAACTTAATTTTTGATTTAGCTCCATGCCCAAGATGCTGAGCTGACCTGTGTGTTGTAAAACTTCCCCTTGCAAAGTTAAAGTTTGATACTAAGTAGCGGTTGACTTTTTGTATCCAAATTCTTAAGAGCTTTTTAGAACTGCACGAGTTCTGAAGGAAATTCTACCTAAGAAACGGTTAACCTTGGGAAGAATAATTAGTTTTTATGTTGACTGAGGCAGTTGGAGGCGAAATTTTGGGCAAATAAATTTGCTTTTCTTTGAGATCGAATAGAACTTCGTCATTGATATCAACCAAAGGCGAGAACAGCGAACCGCCACTTTTACCGTTAAAGCTCTTATCAAAGATCCAAAAGGATTGGTTTTTTTGAGAAGATGCTAAAGTTGCCTTCTCAACCGTCTGTTGTGCCAGAACTTTTGCTTGTTGATAACTCTCTTACACCAGTTTCTGATCTCAATATAACTCGCTATTAGTGTCAGTCCTATCACTCTTGTAGAATTGCAAAGCTTCCTTCTTTTAAGACATTGCATTTGCACAAATGCGATTAAACTAGGATTTGAGTGGCCTTTTAATATTTTTCATAGAGTGATTTATGTAGCCTCTCATCCCTCGAAGAATTATTTCAGTAATCGCATTGGTTATGAAGTCAATATTTCTGTTGCTAAAGCACAAATGCCAATCAAAAGCTTTAAAAACTAATTCGAACCTTCCCAGTTAGCATGGCTATAACACCGTACTATTTTTTTTGAAACAGGCTTTTGATTGGTCTGGGTGCACAACTCGAAGCCAGTATTAATCAACCAGTGGTCAAAACAGCCAAGAGGAGAGCTAACTGAGATCCTATATTTCTTAGGATGTATAGTCAGAATCAGGTCCAGAAGATGACCAACCTGGTCTTCACGGTCAGGAATTCTAGTGGGATTTTGAACAAGTTGAGTAAGATGGAATAATGAGCGAATAGCCCAACTTGTTTCCCAATTAAATTTTGATTGATAGAAATGTCATTTGAGTAGTGAAGCCAGTTTCTATTATGAATATTGAAATCACCAGCCACAACAATTTCAGATTCTGGGTTCAATTCCAAAATTTCATTAATCTGGTTGGTGAAATTTTCAATATCCGAAATAGACTCCAGTTCACTAGAGTTTGTAGACCTGTATAAATAAAATAAATGAATGGCGTGCCTAGCAACAATTATGTTTATCCAAATGTAGTGGAACATTTGGTTGGAACGCGTATATTTGTGGAGAACTCTGTAATCGACATAATTTCAAATATAAAGAACGAACCCCTATGGGGCACAAAATGAGAGACAAATGAATTGTTAACGACAATGTTGTCATTTTGGCCAATCGCGTGGGTCTCACATAAAGCTAAAATTGCTGGTTTTACTGAATTAAGAACGGCAAGAGAATTCGACTGCAGACCAGGAACATTGCAAAAATTTACTCTTAAATTTGCAATGATTAATAGCAACTGTGGGTTGCAAACTATATAAATAATATAATCAAAATAAAAAGAATACAAAAACCAAAAGATTCAAAACAAAATTAAAAATAAAATAAGTTCAGTTTATTAATTATAATATAAAAAAATGTATAAAGTTATGTTTAAAAGAATACAATAATATTTTAATGAAATTAATTAAAATAAAATAGTGTAAGAAAAAAGTAATGCATTTGTATTGTTTTCATTAAACAACGATGAAAATAAACCAACCGTTTTTAAAAGCGCACATTACCAAAAGATAATATACAAACTGAATCGTGACTTGCACCAAAATTTGAAAATTTCGTATAAGAAAAAATGTGAAAACAGGACTTTTTTTGATAGGCTGTAAATCCCGAACCCTATATAACTAGGAAAAACCATTAACACACGTAAAAACATATTATTGGACCTTTAATTTTCATGTCTTGCCGAAGAAAAATTTGTACAAGTGTCGAAAAATAGCAAATTTTCAATTTTTGAGCCATAATAACTCTTAAACAGGGGACGGTACAAAAAAATGAGGAAACTTATAATGATTCTAAAAGTTCTTCCTTATCACAAAATTTCAAGTCCCTATCTAAAAGCGTGTTGGAATTATAAAGACAGAAAAATCATGCAAAATTTGGTTTTGACATAACGGTAAATTTAAATACTAAATTTAAAAAAGTCTATATAATTTTGATGTTGATTTGTTAGGGTAAAAAAAATTCCAGTCGAATGGTGTTTTCAGATTGAAAAAATATTAAGTAAAATATGAGATATACCAATTTTTTTTTTTTTTCAAAGTTTGAGGAGCTGCTTCAAAGTTTGAGGGGCTGTAGCCCCGTAATGGAGGGGGCTACATGAAAAAGTTGTTTTACAACATTATTTTTTTTTAAGAGGCCTACCCATGTAAACAGACAGATAGACGGACGGACGGACAGAGTGAAACTAATAGGCACCATTTTTCAAAAATTTTTTGGAAATGTGCTAAAAATGTATACCTTCAATACTTTAATAAAATATTTTAAATTGTTGAAAAATAAAAAAAATAAAAGTATAAAGAATAATTTTGTATTCTTATTTAAATTGAACGGAACCATTAAAAAAGAAATAAAAACAATATTCAATAAATAGTTATTGTATTGGATAAGCAACGGCCATGGCAGAAATGGCAAAATTAAATAGACAAAAATAAAGAGAAAAAAAAATTATAGGAAAAAAAAGTGCACTTATCTTATTTATGATTCCGGACCTGAGATTATCGACTCTATTATGAACATCGGTATCGGCCGATAAACGATAATTTATCGTGAAACTATTTGTTTTATATTAGTTTTTATGTTTTATCGTAATCGAAAAAAGCTTTTTTTATATTGTAGTCGTATAAACAGTTTTTTATTATTTTTGAATCGGGTTGAAACTTTGATAAAAAGAAAGAATTTTTATTTCCGATTAAAAAAAGAGAATGTAAGTAAATTTTAAAGATAAAGATATCGTTGACAAATCAATAGAAAATTCTCTGCAATTGCAGGTTTGGAATGACCTAAAACTAAAAGTTTTGCAAGTGGTGGTGGTCCGAATAAGTTACATAACTCTGTTGATGTTGAGGAAGCTGTTATTAAAATAATGAAGTTAGATCCTCCAGCTGAATATTCTAGTTCTACTTTTGGTTTACAGGGATCTTACGACGAAAGAAATTTAAGGGGAATAGAAGAAGTTCCAAGTATAAGCCAATCTGCAGACAGACATAGCAATATTGAAATAAATGAAAATGAAAATATTTGTGACGAAATACTTCAACCTAGAAGAACGCCACAAAACGTACGGCGGAAAAGAATATGGATGAACGAACAGAATTATGAAAAACAGAAGTTCAAGCTAAAGTCGAATTTTTTGAAAAAGTAGCAAATGACTTGAAAGATATAAGAAGGAGGGTGAAGAAAATATATAATATAAAAGAAGAAGAGCTACAACTAAAGAAAGATAAATTCAAATTTCTAAAGGAATATAAAAAGAAATAGATAGAAATATAATAAAGAAATAGATAGAAAAAAAACTTGAATTGAAAATGAAAGCCTTGGCGTATGCAAAAGAAAAGGGCAGTGCGTTCGATTAAGAAATTCATTCAATTACTTTTTCAAAAAATTAGACTTTATTTTGAATTTCTGTGTTTAGTAATTCTGTTACTAATTATTTTTTAATTTTGCTAGTTTTTAAAAAGTGAAAATGAAAAAAAAGGATTGTTTGAAAACTGAATTTAGTTTTTTTTTTTTTTTATAATAAAAAAGTTATTTCTTAAATTGGTGGATATTATTTTTCTTTTATTTAATCTTACGGTATCTATTTACATAAATCTTAAAAGCACATCTCTTAATCTCCGTGCTTCATTTAATCTACTAGATTCATGTTCAACATTGTCATTAATTTCTTCGTTTTCAGTAAAAATATTAACATCCGTTTCTTCATTCTGAATTTCATGTTCAATGTTATATTTTACACATATGTTATGTAGCGCCACACAAACGATTATTATTTACGTGGCTTTTTGAGGACTGTGGAGCAATTCTCTAGCACTTAATAAGCAACGAGATCGGGTTTTCAAAAGCGCAATAGTTCTTTCGACTATATTTCTTTCTTGGGCATGTTTTTTATTGAATTGTTCTTGCAAAGATCCATCTCCCGTATTTCTGTACGGAGTCAATAAATAGCTTGCTAAAGATATCCTGAATCTCCCAAAAATTGAAATAGTTTATTAAGTCTAGGTTTAATAGTCCAAAGAAGTAAATTATAGCCTACCAAGAAGTCGAAAATCAGTTCCTCTTACTGCGGTACTCATTTTCAAATTTTGTTTTTAGAGCAGACAAACTCCAAATGTGTGAGTCATGATAGCTAACAGGATATTTGGCATTTACATACCGTATGCACATTCTATGCTCACATCTCTAAAATAATAAGCTTTAATTTAATTTGCTTAACTGAAATATTTTAATAAACTTACTATTAAACATTTAAACTACAAAAACTATTATAATATAGATGTCTTACATCTTCTCTCAACCTTATAATTTTTATATGTGTGCCATCCAAACATCCTAAAACATTAGGGATACCCGATTTTTCGAAAAAGTACCTTTTAGCGTTCGTTCATCTTGTTTACTGCACTCAAATTTTATGTATTTCGAACACACAACCCTTTCTATTGCATCAAACACTTCTGAAAAAGTAATCATTTCCAACACTTAGTTGGTAGCTTCCTTGTGCACAAAATTTTAGTACTGCTGCTAATTTGATTATATTAGGTACGGCACGTTCGGTTTTAATTATTTTTAATTTACCTTCCGTAAATGCTTCTTTACCGCAAAATGCTTCTTTAGATAATCTAAAGTTTTGGATGAATCTAAAAGAAAGATATATTAGAACGGCAACAACTACTATTTTTTTAATTTCATTTTACATTTTACTTTCTAATTCTAAAGGATTAGAAGAATCTCTGATTGCCCTGCGTATGTTAACAATTTCATCGCTGTGAATATCTTCATCATCCAAATAAAAAATTGGCTTGACATTTTTTTAAAAAAAATTTGCATTATTTAAAAATTAAAAACACAATTTTTTTTAACACGTTCATGCAATTGACTGCTATAGCAGTAGTAATATTCTTTTCATACACATCAATACTCCAAAAAGAGTCATTTGTGTTGACTTAAAATATCATAACTTAAAATATTTTTCATATAATATGGGGTTTCCCCCTAATTTAAATTAGAAACAAAAAAAATATATTTTGAGGTTTTAAAATTCAAATGAATGCTATTAGCAGTCATTTGTTACATACATTTAAATGAGTGAACAACAAACATGAGTGAACAACAAACAATTTCGTTGAAAAGAAATTTTAATTTTCAAATATGAATTCTCAAAATAGTTTTCATTCATATAAAAAAGCTTTTTTTTATCGTTTCTAATAATTTTATCGTTATCGTTTCCTAATATGAAAATGTACGACAACCGATAAATATTGTAAGTCACAAAGCCGATAACGATGTTCATAATAAGGGCATATAATACACACAAAAAGAATTTAAATTATTAATTATATGCAATTGAAATAAACGCAAAATAAAAAACAATAAAAAAATAAAATTTTATTAAATATTCTAAAAAGCTGGCCTTTCCCTTCGACTGTCAAACGAGGATGACTATGTCGTTGATTTGAAGAGCCTTTATATCTCTCGTGCTTCTTTCATTTGATTTTAATATTGGTTAAATTACGAGCACCAAATAATAAAACTTTTGTTGGTAGGAGAATAATAGACTAATCCCTATTTGACATATGAAATAAACGCATCATCTTCTATTGAATCTCACTGGCAAGTTCTTTTATTTCTTTTATATAATATAAATTTAACTTAGATAAAATATGCATAAGCCATCTCACATTTCTTTTGTTTTCGGGCAGCAAATCGAATTCGGGCACATTCTCGAAAACTCATTTAACACAATAGCTTTAAAATATTTATATGTATATAAATTTCACTTACTTGGAATGAATTTGCGTGCGACGCTCTCTAACGATTTCTTTGCCCCAATTTGTTTGTCCATTTCACTCCATCCCTTCAATGTAGATATATCTTCAACTATTTTGAAAACGCTTTCACCATCTTTTCCGTTCCGTTTTTTGATATATTCCTGTATGTTTCTCAAAGTTCATTAAAATCAGCTAAATTCATTAATCTTTCCAAAATCCCTTCTATTAACCTTTCACCGTGGTAGCTACTATCCAAACTCAAAATATTACAAACGGAATTCAGCTGCAACTTGTCCAAACTGTCTTTATATTTCTATATATTTATAGTCTTTAATTCCAAATTTAAAACCTGAAAATTTTCTTAAATTATCTCAATTTTTTGGCCCACTATTGCAACTAATGCATGTAAAATCTTAATATTTTTTGGATTTGTACTTTTCGTTGCTATAAATATGATTAACATTTTTCAATTTTTTTACCATCGGGAAATATGTTGCAAGTAAATATATTTAATTGAAAATAAAATATAAGCGTATAAGGCCCATTATTTTTGTTAACATTGAAAGGTTCTTAAAATTAGGTGAAATCTTCTTTTTTTTTATATTTACTAACGAAAGTACAGCTTATTAATGTTTTATAAAGTCTGTATTGCTTTATGTTTACACGAATTTAGCAGTCGAATACAATTTCCTTGCGAACCAAGTTAAGGTTTTTCGACAATACAAAATTCACCAATAGGTTAGGTTAGGTTAAGGTGGCTGCCAAAACGGCACACTTAGACCGTATTTGGTCCATTGTGATACCACATAGAAGCTTTTCCATCCCACTCGTTAAAACCAATTTGAGCTTTTTGCAAAGCGAAGAATACTCTTCACATTTTTACCTGCTAGACCGGTAAGGTTGTTGAAGAGATATTGCCGACAAGACCGCGCATGTGCAAAGGAGATGTAGAGTAGTTTCCTCCTCTTCTTCATCTTTGCAAGCTCTACAATAGTCGTTTGCCGAAAAGACAAGTCTTCTGGCATGCTTCGCTATTAGAAGTAACCGGTGATTGCACCCATTGTCATTTCAAGGTCTGCCCTTTTGAGAAAAAGCAGATCATTGGATTGTCTTAAATCGGTTTTGGGCCATAATCTTGTGATATTGCACGTTGAGTTTGACCATTTGTAATTTACCATACCCGTTATTTCCTTTCAAAGTAACGTTTTGCTTGTGGATTGATGTACCCCTAGTCTTGTCTTATCCGGCAGGACTTGTAAGGTTGTACCAATTCTTGCAAGTTCATCAGCTTTTTCATTTCCCGGAATACCTCGTTGACTTGGTACATAGCAAAGCTGAATGCTAAACTGCCTGGCCATCTCGTTAAGAAGTTTTCGGCAGTTTATTACAGTCTTCGAGGTTGTACATGTTGATTCCAGAGATTTTAACGCAGCCTGACTATCTAACAGAATACGTACTTGCTTTACAGTCTAAACGCTTCAATTCAGTAGAATCAAGGCTTCTCGAAGTGCCATTATTTCCGCTTGGAAGACACTACAATGGTCTGGTAATCGGAAATTATGACTGATATTCAGATTATCTGAGAAGACCCCGCATCCTACACTGCTGTTAATTTTTGACCATCCATGTAGAATTGTACTCCTTCGAAGGTCATCACTGTGTTCGAGTTTCAACTCTCACGGTGATATATGCTCGTCACATGAGATTTCCCGAACAAGTAAGTGGGGGACATTAGTCCACCAAGACGGGAGTGGACTTGAATTGGTTTATGATATCTGAGTGACCTTCTCGTGAATTGATCCACTGGGATGTAGCTTTTAATTTCACAGCTTTGTTTGCGGCTGCAAATTTGCTATAATATTCTACAGGCATCTGATTAAGGATGATGTCTAATGCCGCAGAAGGAGTTGTTAATAAAGAGCCACTAATACATAGTGTGGCAGTTCTTTGAACCCTAGCGATTGCGGTTGACCTCTTCATCGATTGCCTTCCACAGTACTAGGGCTCCGTACATAAGAATGGGTCTTACTACAGATGTGTATAGCCGGTAAGTCATGTATGGTTGAAGCCACATTTCCTACCAATGGCTTTTTGGCATGAGTACAGTCCTATTGAGGCCTTCTTTACTCATTTTAAGATGTTAGCTTTCCAGCTTAACTCCCTTTCTAGAGTTAGACCTAGAAATTTCACAGTTTCGCTAAAGGCAGGAGTGGGGCCATTTAACGAAGGCGGCTTTATTTTAAGAATTTTATGTTTCCTTGTAAAGAGGACCGTTCTGTTTTCTGTGGATTTACTGACAGTCCACAGGCTGTAGCTCTTGTTGTGATTTTGTTTAGTGCAAGTTGCAAAACGTTCCTGAGAATGTCTGGGAACTTGCCACTGACAACAACAGCAACATCGTCCGCATAGGCGATTGTGACACCCTATTCCAAAGAAGGAGAGATAGCACCCCTCCTTGCGGAGTCCCTCTCTTCACAAATCTTTTTGCAGAAGTGTGTCCTAAGTTGGCACTGATGGCCCTGTTATTTAGCATATTAGCTATCAGTGCTATTAGCTCCGGTTCTACTCCTAGGCTTAAGAGTGCGCGTACAATTGCTGCCTGATTGACATTATTAATCGCTCCCTCAATGTCTATAAATGCTGCAAGAGTATACTCTTTGCAATTTGAAGATCTTTCAATCGAGCTAGTCAAGGTGTGAAGTGCAGTATCCACTGATTTCCCTTTACAGTAAGCATATTGAGGGGCTGACAACAAATTTTTATGTAAGTTGCAGCAGATATGGATGTCGATCAAGCTTTCTAAGGTTTTTAGAAGGAAGGATGACGGGCTTATAGACCTAAAGTGTTTCGCATAGACGTGACTACTTTCGCCGGCCTTGGGTATGAGCACTACTCTGAACTGCTTCCATTTATCCGGGATAAGCCCCAAACTAAGACAACCACAGAAAATGCTTTTTAGCCAAGCCAGGGTAGTAGAAAAAGTTTGCTAGATCTCAGCAGATATAATACCATTCGGTCCGCTTGACTGGAATGGCTTGAAACTACCTATAGTCCATTGTAGTTTGTCTAATTTTTTTTAAATAATTATAAAAATAAAATAAACCCCCAAAATCGTTTAAAATGTTATCTGCTAAGACAACTTAAATAACATATATTAATTAACCGATTACTACATTTAGACGAACAACAAAACCCTGAAAAATTAGAAAGATTTCAGAGTTAGCGACGAAATCAGAAAATTTATATATATGTAGTGCGAGATTATAATTTAGGAATATGCAATATACTTGAATTAGGACAGTAATTTATTTTAAAGTGTTGTCAAGTTCGGGTTATTTAAATCGTGCACTTTTACTTTTGATTTTAATTTTGAATAAATTTTAATTTTTACTTCAATCTTAATTTACATACTTTAATTTATCAGTCAGATTTTGATCTTGCTTAATTTTGAAATTGATTTTAAGTCTAATTTTGACTTTAATTACAATTTCAACTCTGACTTCTTTTTAAATTTGCGTTTGATTTTAATTTTAAACTAGATTTCAATTTTAATATTATTATTTATCATTTTAACTTTTCTTTTATATTAATTTCTTTTCCATCTAAATTACTAATTTTAATGTTAATTTCTGTAACATACACGGGTTGCAAACGAATTTTCATGCCGTCGATTGCCATCTTAGTTTAATTAAACCAGCAGTATTAGCCCTTTGTGAAACACAGGTCAGTAACCACAATGATAACTTTAATGTTACCGGCTACTCACTTATTTCACACTTCGTACCCAAAAGAGGAATCGCTGTCTATATAAAAAATGACATCGCTTTCAACACACTTCCAAAATATAAATGTTCTAGCCCAACATTCCATTACATTTGGGTCAAAATTCTTGTTGAAAAGCATGTCATACATTTCTGTTTTCTATACAGATCACCCAACTCAAATCAACAAGAAACTGCTATGGAAATTGAAAACCTATCGAACCAGATCAATGAAATTTTGGATGCATCTCCAGAAACTGAAATTGTTCTGGCGGGAGATTTCAACATTCATAACAGGGACTGGCTTCATTTTTCTAGCAACATCTCCCCGAGTCAAAACTCAATTGAGAAACAAGTTGAACTATTCTCCACACTGTTCCACCTTTCTCAACTTGCCCAAAATCCCACTAGAATCCCGGACCGTGTTGATCATGAAGGCCACCTCTTGGATCTGTTTCTCACCACACACCCTGAAAAATATATGGTTTTAGTTGGTAGCCCCCTGCGTAATTCCGATCATTGTTTGGTTAACACAAGTTTCCGGGTAAGCCCAATCTCCAACCAGAGATTCCCTCCCAAAAAATTAGTTTGGCGTTACAGTCACGATGACTGGGAGGGCCTTAACAACTTTTTTAGAGCCTTTGATTGGTGATTCTGCTTCCGCAACAGAAATGTTAACTTTGCTGCAAATGCGATTAGTGAAACTATTTTACTTGGAATGAGGTTATTCATCCCTCATTTCATGAAATCTGTTTAAAGGAGTCCCAAATCTTGGTTTAATCGTATTTGTAAAGAAGCTATTTCTAGAGGAGGCTTTTAAACTGTACCAAAACAATAGGTCGGAGGCGCACAGGGCCAACTATATAGTGGTGAGAAGCAGGTGCAAGAGAGTTATCAATAAGCAAAAATTCTTGTTCAACCAAAGGTTGAAACGTAAAATCATCCACATGCCAAAGACTAGCAAATCTTTTTGGCCATTTCCCAAAAGTATAAAGGAAGACGTTAGAGGGTCTTCCTTTCCACCATTTATTGATAATAATAATAGAACCGTATCAGATTCTAAAGAGAAAGCGAACTTATTTGGCAAGCAGTTCGCTTTTAATTCGACACTGTCACAGTCAGCTCAGATGCCACCTTCTGTTCCAGGAGCTGGCTGCTCCTTCGGTAAAATTTACTTTAGGACGCGGGCGGTGATGAAAATCTTAAAAAATCTTGATACAAGTAAATCAGCCGGTCCAGATGGTATAACCACCATGGTACTTAAAAATACCTACTATACTATTTTAAAACCTCTGCGCAACCTTTTCTACCTCTCTTTCACTTCGGGTATTCATCCTACCCAATGGAAGGTTACACATGTTTTCCCAATTCCCAAAAAAAGTAATAAAAGCGATCCCTCCAACTACCGCCCTATTGCTATAACGTCGGTCCTCTCCAAGGTAATGGAGAAAATAGTGAACAAAAGCTTCTTAAATACCTATACCACAAAGGTTTGCTTCATGATGGTCAATACGGGTTCAGAGCCCGCCGTTCAACTGATGATCTCATGACTTACCTTTGTGAGAAGCTAAGCATCAACCTTCATCATTCTGGTGAGTCTGATGTTGTGGCTTTTGATATTTCTAAGGCTTTCGATCGAGTTTGGCACGATGCTCTATTGGCAAAATGCAAAGCATTAGGTCTAGGTAGGGTCTTTCAAAAATGGATTGGAGATTTCCTTTCGAATCGCACGATTCGTGTACTGGTCGATGGATATTCATCTGACAAATTCAAAATAAATGCTGGTGTCCCCCAGGGATCAGTTTTATCCCCAACTCTCTTCTTAATATTTATCAATGACCTACTCTCATTAACCTCCAATCCGATCCATAGTTTCGCAGACGACAGCATCCTTGTAGCTTCCTATGAGTTTCATAGCCGCTGTAACATTAATCACCAGATTAATACAACAGCAAAAAATTTCACTATTAGTGAGCTAAATAACGATTTAGCAAAAATTCAAAAATGGGGTGAAGTCAATAGAGTTGAGTTCAATACCAAAAAAACACAATGCTGTCTGATCTCGCGAAAAATTGCCACTACTGTTCCTACCCTACTATTTCAGGATGAGGTCTTGCAGCATTCAACGGACTTCAACATGCTGGGCATCGGGTTAAACCAAAAACTGACTTGGTCAAATCACATTTTTGGTATAGCGAAGGATGCAGCTAAATGTTTGGGTTTTTTGTATCGCTGCAAAACTTACTTTTCCGCATCTGATCTTCTCAATATCTATAAAACGAACATTAGGCCAAAAATAGAGTACAATGCACACATTTGGGCTGCAGGGCCTCAAACAGCACTGGGTTATTTAGATAATGTGCAAAACAGAGCTATTCGTTTGATCCACGACCCCAGTGTAACTTCAATGCTCACTCCACTCAGCCATCGACGCACAGTTGGGTCACTGACCTTGTTTTATAGGTATCTCGTAGGGATTAATACTTGTTCTAAAGAACTAAAATAACTAATGCCTCCACTCAAAGTTTTCCAACGAGAAACAAGGAGGGCAACAAATGCTCATCCCTACCATGTTGAGTTATCAAGATGGCGAAATACAGGCTATGGAAATTCGTTTGTTATGCGCACATCCCGTTTGTGGAACCATATACCATCGCATGCGTTCTCTCTCAGTTGGTAATTCTTATGTGTACGATTTACTTAAGTTTAAGAAGAACATTAACATCTTTCTTCAAAATGTCCCTCCAAATTTTCCTATCTACCCCCAAAATCCAAAATTCCAAATTCTAATTTTCCCAATTATCCTTACCACATCCCTATCCCCAAAACAAAACTGTATATTCGTATTAAAGGTTCCATCCTAAAGTTTGGTTTTAAAAGGGGGTGGTTTTGGTTGGTTAAAGTCCAACACAACCCGGAGGAAGCACGTGCAGTTCCTTTTGGTGACTTTCGAGTTTTCCACCAACAAAAAAAAAAAAGAAAGATTTTAGAGTTGGTTGCAAAATCAGGGTTATAAGCTTTTTTAAAAAATTTTGAAAATAGGTTATATGGTTCATAGGTTCATAGGTTCATATAGTTCGTAGGCTGTCAAAGTCTATAGGTTATAAAGTTCATCACACAGGGTTTGATTCCCCATAACTCTAGAAGGACAAACTTTAAACTGGAAATATTTAAAACAAATATAAAAAGTTTAATTAATTTGATCATTTATTCAAATAAATAAATTTTAAAAATAAATAAATTAAAATAAATTAATCATCAAAATAAGTAATGAAATAATCGCGAAAATATAGTTCTTTTGGCTCTATGAAATAGCGTCGCAGGAAATAATATCGATTCAAGATATGAAATAAAATCGCAAAAGATGAAATAAAGTCGCAACATATTTCTTGATTTTGCCATATTATTTTAAAATGAAATAAAGTCGGAAACATTAAAGTCATTATGAAATAAAGTCACCAATCAAAAATGAAAAAAAGTCGCAAGGTACATCATTTCATAATGAAATAAAATCGCAAAATCATAAATGAAATAAAGTCGCAAGAATGAAATAATATCGTAAAAATTTAAATATATAAACGTCAAAATTACGCTTTCAGACTTATATCTCATTTAATAATAAAACATTTATTTGAAAATTAACATGAATAATATGACGTATATACAACAATAATTCGCAGAGATTTTAAAGTTGGTGACTAAATATTAATCTCAATCAATCAATATTAATCTTAATATATATACTTTTTTAGTTAAAAATAAAAATACAAAACAAATCTTATATTTAAAACTTTCATATCAAAACTTATACCAGCTCAAATTTTTAGCACATTTCCAAAAAAAATTTTGAAAAAATGTGCTTATTAGTTTCACTCTGTCCGTCCGTCCGTCCGTCCGTTTACACAACTGTTTCCTGTTTACAAAACTTCTACACCGTTAAACATAGAGAAAAAAAATTTTAACCATAGGTAGGTCTCATAAAAAAAATAATTTTGTGGAACAACTTTTTCATGTAGCCCCCCCATTACGAAGCTACACCCCCTCAAACTTTGAAAAAGCCCTATTTTTAAATGCATATATCTTATGTTCTGCTTAAGATTTTTTCAATCTGAAAACGTCATTCGACAGGTATTTCTTTTATCTTTGTAAATTAATATCAAAATTATACAATTTTTTTAAATTTAGTATTTAAATTTACCGTTATGTGAAAACCAAATTTTGCATGATTTTTCTACTTTCATAACTCCGGCACGCTTCTAGATACAAGCTTGAAATTTTGAGACAAGAAAGAACTTTTAGAATTAGTATAAGTTTCCTCAGAAAATTTTTTGGTAACGCCCCCTCTTTAAGAGTTATTACGCCTCAAAAATTGAAAATTTGCTATTTTTAGACACCTGTAACTTAGGCACCTGTAAAAACTTTTCTTCGGCAAGACATAAAAATTAAAGCTTCAATAATATATTTTTACGTGTGTTAACAGCTTTTCTTAGTTATATAGGATTCCGGACTTACGGCCCCTCAAAATCTCAAAAATGTCCTATTTTCAAGTTTTTTCTTATTACATGAAATTTTCAAATTTTTGTGTAAGTCACACTTCTAAACAATTTGTATTGAGTTTTGGAAATGTGCGCTTTTAAAAACCGTTGGTTTACATTCTACCTTGTTATTCATATTCTCATTCAGAATTTTAAGATTCACAGCTTCTTTGTATTTCTAATTTTATATTTAATTGTTAATTTTTTCATAATAAACAAACCGCTTTTATTTTTCTTGCAATTAGTTTTTATGGTTATCGTATCAAGCTTTCTATCTGTCAAAAATATTAAATTACATATTTTATTAGCTAAAAATACAATACAAATACAATACAAATTTTATAATTAAAACTTTCATATCAAACTTTACATTTGCCAAATATATTTTTCTCAAAATTCATTCACAATCTCATTCACATTTTTAACACTTATAATTTCTTAATATTCTTAATTTTAAATCTAATTGTTAATTTTTTTATAATAACAAAACCACTTCTAGTTTTTAATTTGCAATCAGCTTTAATGTTTATCGTATCGAAATTTGTATCTGTCAAAAATATAAAAAAAGAATAATAAAAGCTTTTTGAAAACAAGAAAAAACTTAATACAATCGTTCAACTATATTCACTTGTAATTTGCAAACTATATTTTTTTTCTGTACTGTACAATGCAATCAGCTGACAATGTAAATATCAATAATTGTTTAAGAGTAAATAACTTTACAGATTTATGCAATAGTTTGTTAAATCTTAAGTTCATTAATAATATGAACATATTTTATTTGAATATACAGAGTTTACGTAGTAAACTTTTTGATTTAGAAGTTTTAATTAGCTCATATAAATGTGATATTCATATCATTATCTTAACTGAAATATGGTTAAATGAATATGAAAATCAGTTTTATAATTTACCAGGATATAAAGGGCACTTTTCTAATCGTGAATCTTCTTATAGCGATTCCATCTTTATGAAAGAAAACATTAGGAGTTATTTAGTTTTAAAAGGAGTTCTGTAAATCAAATATTCATGGTGGTTAAACTACCAAAATCAAACTTAAGTGTAGTGTCTACATATAGATCATATCAAACCAGAATTTATTTCAAAGCTTGATGAAACTACCTCTAAATTTTTTTTTCTTTATTAGTTTTTATTTCATTTTTCTTTTTTTTTTGTTTACAATAATTCATAAATTTTAACATAAGTCTTAAAATATAATATAATCTATAATCAGGTAAATAACATTGTAAAATATGTTAAATGTCCAAATTAAAAAAATTTTAACAAAATATAAAAAATTAGAAGAAAAAAATAAAATAATTTATTTACGACCTAAGCATTTGCTGTTCTGGTCTAATATTGTATAATTGGTATTAAATTAAATAGTGTTAAAACCTATGTACCTTATATTAAAAAAAAAAGTTATTTTTGTTTCACAATAATTAACTTTATTTCTTGTTTTATATATTATTTGTTATATGTTTTTTAATTTCCTTCTTAAAATGAGCAATATTTACTATACTTTTTAATTTATTTGGTAATTCATTATATACTTTTACACAGTTATATAAGCAGTTGTTATTTTGATTATTTGTTTTAAATAAAGCTAAATAAAAGTTCGCCTTGTTTCTGGTATTATGATTGTCTATTTCATAATTTCTGTTTATGGTGAAATTATGTTTAATATAGTCATTTACAATTTTGAAACCAATCATATACAATTCACGTTTACAAATACATTTGAAATTCATATATAACATTTTCGTAGGGTGGCTAATTGGGTAATGATGGATTACCTTGATAGATTTTTTATGAAGCACATCTAGTTTATTAAGCGTATTCTGTTGTGCTCCACTCCAGATTGGACTTAAATACGTTATATTTGATAGAATGTATGAGGAGTAGATTACGTATAACGTTTGACTATCAAAAAATATTCTAAGTCGCCTTAGAATAAAAATGTAAGAAATAATTTTTTTTACTACTAAATTTATATGATCTTCCCATTTTAGTTTACTATCCAATATGAAACCTAAATAGTTAAATTATGGTACTACTTCAATACTTTTACTATTGTAAAAAGAGTTTTGGTTGGTGAAATTTTAATTTCCGAATAATATTATTTTAGTTTTTTTTATATTTAGTAAGAGACAATGTTTAACAAGCCATTCATCAATGATTTTAAAATCCTCTTCAATAGAATATTTAGTTTCAATTTCATTGTATGTTGCATATTTCAAAACAATGTCATCCGCATAGAGTTGGATAGCCCCTTTTAAGTTTAAATTAGCTATATCGTTTATATATATTTTAAACAAATCCGGCTCTAGAATAGAGCCTTGTGGAACCCTTTTTGTGATTGTTTTTGGTTTACTGAGAACTCCATTTATTTTAGCTTTTTGTTTTCGATTGTCTAAATAACTTTTGAAAAAAGAAATTTGTTCTGTCGTGAAATTCGTTATAGCAAGTTTCAATAAAAGGACATGGAAATTCGTTACAAAAGTCAATAAAAACACATGCAACATTTTTTTTTGTCTAAATTTTTTGTTATGAAGTCTGTTAGACTTAAACACGCAGCTGTTGTGTTAGAATTTTGCTCAAATCCATATTGTTCATTGTGGAGAATTTTATTATTCACAATGAATAAGTTTAAGCGATTTTTGATGACAATTTCAAAAATTTTTGATAATGCGGTAGGACGGAAACAGGACGATATTTTGACCGATTTGTTACTTCGCCATTTTTGAAAATAGGGGTAATAATAGCGGTTTTAAGAGAATCCGGGAAAGAACTTGTTTGAAATGAAATATTTATGAATTTTACCAATACTGGATTTAATTGCTGAGCAAAACGTTTTACGAATTTGGTGGAAATGCTGTCATACCCAGTGGCTGCACCCGATTTTAGCATATTAATAGCCTTACTCACTTCTTCTATGTTTGTAGGTGTTAAATCAAAGTCATAAGTAATATTTTGTCTAAAATTTTGAACATATTCACGATCTATTGAACCTGACGGACAATCTATCTCATCAGTGACATTTACAAAGTAATTATTAAAATTTTCGGCAATGTCAACATCTTTATCAAAGATTTCATTATTACGTTTTATACTTTTAATGGTTGATTGAGAAAGAGGAGAACTTTTATTAAACATTATTTTTTTGTAACAGTCTTTCCCACAGTCTTTTGCTGTTTGTGGAGTCTTTTCCTATTTCGTCACAAAAAAATTTTATTTTAGCCTGTTTTACTAATTTTTTAACATCAAGTTTGGATTGTTCGTACAAATTTTTCACATGCAAATCATTAGGATATTTTTTTTTAAATTTAAAATAGGAATCCCGAATTTTCATTTTAGCTAATATTTCATTTGTCATCCATTCATGCTTTTTATTTTTATCTCTTACTGGTACATTTTTCATATTTTTTGTTATTAAACTAGTTAACTCATAAACTATTTCATTTAAATTATTGTAAGTATTAAGTTTAGACCATATCATATCCTTAGTTAGATTTTCGTAGTTTAAGACTGTTTTAATATTTATAATATTCTATAATATTGGCTTTTGATCCATACTTATAAAGAATAATTGGTGATCAGAGATAGTAGTGTCCAAAATATGGAAAAAATATAGATTTTTTATAATATCCGTAATAAAATGATCTATAACTGTTTGAGACGTGTTACCAAATCTAGTCGCATATTGCTCAGATATTTTATTGTAGACAACAAATCCGTTACTAAGTAGAGTATTGCAGTAAGTTTTAACATCACACGAGTTGTGATTTAACATATTTAAGTTCATATCACCTACAATAATAGAATTCTTACATTTAATGGTATATTCATCAATTTTATTAATGAATCAGTAACATGAGTTTCATGTGATCTGTAAACGGATACAATATTTATTCTTTGTTGCAGTAATTTAACTACCAGAATATTTGATTTTGTAAATTCTTCCTCAAAAACTAATGCGCTACTTATATTCTGATTTAGAAAAATGGGAACACCACCATATGAATTTACTCTATTTGAAAAATATGCTACATATTTTGGTAGATTAAAGAAACTATTTTCATTTTTATTTAGCCATATTTCCGATAAAACAATAACATGTATTTCACATTTATAAGAGTTAATCAATAGTTCTAAATCGTATAGTTTATTTCGTAAACTTTGTATATTTAGATATATAATATTTAAGTTATTTTTATATTTAGAGTTAAAATCATTGTATCCCATCCCTGTAAAATGATTTACTCTTATTTTTTCATTAATGTCAATGTAATCAGCAGTTGTCATTTTGACAATGTAAAAAAAAAAATTGTTTTGTTGATTAATTTTTGAAGTGTTATATAATTAGCAATATAAATGTCAGAAAAAAATAGACATTTATTAAAATGAGAATTAGAATTAATATTTAGAAAATATAAAAATTTGCTAAGTTCAATATAATAGGAAATTATAATTTTTTTAAAGCATAGTATATTGCAGGTTTTAAGTGAAGTTAATTTAATTTTAATATTAATATTATTGTAAAGTATAATAATGTAGTACCTATAGGATGATCTTTGGTAGTACATTAAAGTTTTAATTATAATTATTATTAATTTAAGTTTACTATTATTTTTACAAAGTTTGTCGCCAAACAAGTGTTGTTTTAAGAAAATTATTGTGACTAAAAGTATAATATAAAGGTTTGTTGTTATTATTAATTTAGACGTAATATTGTTCAAGTGATATTGTAAAATATTGAAAATATATGTAAATAAAAAGAAAATATTTAGATTGATTAGATTAATGTTTAGAATAATTAATAAATAATTTGCAATTTTAAAGTGGAGATTTAATACATTAAAAATTAAAATGTGGTATAAGTCATAATTGATTGTTTTAATTAGTTTGTATAATATTTGTTTAAGTATGTATAAGATTTTTTAATTTGAGAAAGCAAAAAATTTTTAGGTTAGAAAAGTATGTGTATGTAAATTTGATAATATATAATTTTGAAAAAATATTGTTAAGTGTAAAAATTGTGTAATTTATTAAAAATATTAAATTTAAGGTGTGAAATGAATAAATAAAAAATAAGAAAAAATTATTTGTGAATAAGAAAGTTTTTTTTGTATTAAAATATCAAATTTATTAAATTTACAGGTGAAAAAATCATTTAGTTTCAAAGATATAGTGGTTTTAATTATGTACCAAGAATAAAATATTATTGTAGTTGCCAGCTTGGAATAATTTGCTTTTATTATGTTAATTAAAATTAAAATTGTTTTTAACACTTATTGTTATTATAAATAGATTTAATAAAGTTAATATTATTGATATTAGTGATTGAGTATACCTTAGAATCCTGCTTCTCTCGTAAAAAAATTTTCCCATCTTTGATCCAGAGAAATTGTATATTTTGACTTGTTTTGATTTCTTTAGCCTCGTAATACAGTTTTCTTTGTAGAGACGTAAGATCGTACCGAAAAAATATCTCATTATTTTCCTGTTGAGTTTCACCAATTTCATCCGTAAATAGATGCTTGTAGGAACGTTTTTTTAACATGCGTTCATTTCTAGCCTTTTCTGAGTTTAATGCAACTTTATACAACTGCTTTGATGTATTATTAGTATTGCGTGAATGTATTGGTAAGAAGTTTTTTATATCACTTTCCACAATATTGGCATTGATTTTTTTTGCAATTTTTAACAATACATTTTTCCCCTCAACAATTTTGAGCGGCAAGCCGGCTATAATTAAATTTTTTTTAAGCTTTTGTTGCTCTGCTACATCTGCTAAGCTTTCAAGTTGATTTACCCTGTTTTCCAAAGCTTGAATTTTCCCTTCAGTTTCTTTTATTTTGATCTTTAAATTTTTATTTTCTTCACAAAATATTTTATTTTGTTTGAGTGCATCGTCCATTTGAGCACTAAGATATGCTTGCGATTTCTGGATTTGCGTTTGAGATTAATGGATTTGCATAATAACTGACCCCATACATTTAAGATATTGCGCCATTTTAGTTATATCACAATTAGAGAGATTGAACGATGAAAGTTGAATTATTCCATGATTTAGAATTTCTTCTAAACTTGCATCCTCGTTATCTTCAGCTTTGTTTACTTCACCAGAATCAGAATCAGAATCACTTGTCTCATCATCCGGAATTAAGATTAAGGCATTATTTTCACCATCACTGGGAAGACATTTCGTACATTTCCAAGTGAGTGAACCAGATTTAACTAAAGCAAAGATGTCTTTAGTTACCTTTGCGCATTTAGCATGAAAAAAATTCTGGCATAGCCCAGTACATTGCACTCCTCTTTGTCTGCCTGTAATACCGCCATTGCAAGCTTCACATCGTTTGCTAGACATCTTATATATATATATATTTTTTTTTGTTTTAGTTACATTTCTTTTTTTTATCTTTCTGCTACTTTCCTTTTTAATTTTTTGTACAAAATTTTTTATTAAAATTTTTTGTACAAAATTTTTTATTTAAATTTTTTGTACAAAATTTAAAAAAAAAAAAAAACAATGTATAACTTAAGAAAAATATACGTCTGTTCGCTTCGACACTTTTCAAATGATATTTTAAAATAAATTAAATTATATTTAATTAAATTATATTTAATTAAATTATATTTTAATTTAAAAATTCACTAATTTTTGGATATTTTAATATTAATATCCTAAATGATAAAAATAATGATGTTAAAGCATATTTCAAAACTCTGTTAAGTAACGGATTCATAATATACAATAAAATATCAGAAAAATATTTCACAAGAATGGGTGTTTTAAAAACAATAATTTATCATTTTATTACAGACCTGATTAAACATCAATATTTCGTCCATGTCTTAAACACTTCTTTATCACAACATCAACTACTTTTTATAAGTATTGATGATCAAATTATGTGTATTAAAGAGACAGAGTATAAAACAGTTTTGAAGTATCAAAATATTTCTATTAACCCAATTTGGGCAAACCTAAACTCCCATTTAAATTTTGATTGTTTTGTTGATGATCTTAGTTCGGTTATCGTTAGCAATACAGAAACAATTCCCTTAAAAAAAACATAAAAAGAAAAAAATTGATAACTAACGAAATTATATATCAAATATTTATATACCACATTAAACAGTAGTATAACCATAGCCGAGCCAATGTTAACAAACTAATACATCAAGCTAAAATAAAATATTGCTCTGAAGAAATATCGCGAAATCCCCCTAATAGTAGAAATCAATCAAGGCAAATGCGAAAAAAATAACATACATACAGACATAGGGTTTCATTTCGCACCCACAAAACCAAAAAAAAAAGTACTAAAATCATAATTTTTTAAAAAATGTTACTGTCAAAATTTTTAAATTAATATTACATATGTATGTATACTACATAGGTACATACTTTGTTTTGTTTTTCAAATTTTTGTTTAATAAAATATCTAAAATAAAAATTCTGTAAAATTTTAAAACTTAAAAGTATTCATATTGAAACGTAGTTAAGAAACAAAAAACAAAATAGAAAGACCTGGTCTTATGGCCATAATTTATCTGTCATTTGTCAATTAGAATTTACTATTATTGTTATTATGCTCCACCAGAAATTGCACTTTTATAACTCATTTCTTTGACTTATATGAAAATAAAAAATGTAGGTACATAATATATTGTTTTTCTTAAGTAGATAATTATGTATAATCATAGAGTATAAGGAAAAGTAAATACAAAAAAAAGTGAGGCAAATTCTCATACAATGACACAACATTACTCTATCGAAAATATTCAGTGTCGTCACTACGAATTTTTCAAAAGAGCATTGCTTACTGAATATATTTTTTTTGTTTCAGGAGTAGTACTTTTAATATTTTAAAACCATTATTTTCATTCTTATTCGAACTGTAAATATAAAAATAATATCATATTATTTATGTTTTGTATTTTTTATATTAAAAATTTTATGTTAAATTGGATTAAAAATTAAAATTATGTTACTTATTTTCCTAAATTACATACTCTTATTATTTCGAATTATTAAATTAATAATGAAAACTTATTTCTAATATAAAATTAAAATTTTATATTAAATTGCTTTAAGAATTAAAATTATGTTACTTATTTTAATATACATATTTACATGTGCATAAATGCATTTGAAATCGCTCTCAAAACATTCATATTTAAACAAATCTTATGTATAACTACTGTATACTCGTTTTGAAGTTTTCAAATTGATTAAATATGCGAGAGAAAATTTTGAGTACTCAATTTGCTCAACAGAAATAAAATCAAAACATAGCATATAGTGCAAACTGTACTCATTAGCAAACTGTACTCAAAACAAAACCATTTGATTAATTTGATTTGTACAGTGAGTACACGGAATATTTTTTGCTTTGTATATGGGGAGTAATGGGTAACGTGATAATAATAATATAAGTATGTATATATTATACCAGGGAATGAAAATAATATTTTAGATACATTCCATATATAATATATTCCTTACAAGTAATTAATAGAAGATAAATTAGGAAAAAGTAAAAATTAAAAAGAATAATATTTGGAGATAAAAATTGTTTCATATTTTATTTTTGATTTTGTTGTTTTCTGTTTTTGTTTTTTAAATCTTTAACTAGAAAATCCCCTGTGCAATTGCACAATTTCTATAGATTCAAAAACATTTACGTTATCATACTGACTCCCTTACTACCTGTATTAAGGGAGGGATTATTACATGTATTTTTTAGCATAGGTATATTAAGTACCTAACTAAAATAACATGGATTTTTAATTTAATTTGAATTTTTTAGGTCTAGGGTATAAATAAGTCGGTTGCATCGACTTACTGTTACTTTTACTTGTTTTTTTTTTTGCTTGAAAAAAATTTGCTGAATTTATTTTATTTAAATGTACTTTGAAAGAGGTCTTTGGTATATTTAATAAAAGATTCATGTCTCTGATAATGAAATTTCATAAATTTTCGGGGGCCTTTTTTTGTGACGATCGTTCCGATACAAATTGGCTTATTATAACTAAATTGATTATTGAATCTACTATATATTTAAAATGTAAAAAATATTATTAATAATTTTTAAAAATTTAGATGTTCTTTCGCTTTTTAAAAAATCGGGTAGAATTAATACCTCGCTACAAAAATCTGTAGCATCAGATTAAACAGATTTACTTAAAGTTTGAACTGCAAGTTTAACATTCATTTTTTGGTTAAAGAAATAAACGTGGGCTTTCCTTAGTTTATTTCCTAAACAACTGTTCATTCTTTTGTAAATTATTATTATTACTACCTACCGTACAAACTGCTATAAGAACTAGTGTTTGTGTAGCCTTTATGTTAGAGTTAATTCCACTCCCAATATCAACAAAACCCTAACAATCATTTCCGGTTCAATCAATATTTTGCCGTATATAGATTTCATCAAATTCTACATGTAAAAAATGCTTATAACCAATTTTTTTTGCTTCCTCAACAGCATAGGTAATTGCAACAAAAGCTTCGGAAGTAAATTCCGGTTTGCAATTTATGGGCTGGATGAGGAAGACAATTTTCAAAAAAATTTCAAACAAACGAATAAACTTTTGGAGGTAAAAAAAATTAGATTGAAAGCAAATTTTTGTAGCTCAGGAGAATAGTTTTTGGGTAGTAATTTATTATGTTTTAATATTTGACGTTTTAAAATTAATTTAATAGGTCCTGAAATTTCTTCTAATATAGCTAATATTTCATCTGAAATTAAATTTTTATTTTTTAATGATTTAACAATATCTCCAAAAATTTTTAATTTTTCTTCTATTAATTGTTTCACTCAAAAGCAGTAATTCTTTCTTAAAGTTTTTGGTTTTTGGACTACAAAGAATAGATTCTTGAGATATGGTGACTATTGTTTGGTTTAAAGAAATTTTCGGATTTTCGTTATTGTTAATTTCATCATATGAGCTAACAGTTTAACTAACATGAGCTAAAGCCAATTAATACAATATAACGTACAAGCAATTTTATTTTAATATTTATTTATTTTATAAATTTCATAATATAGAAATCCATGTTATACGATTTAATTAAAAGTAATTTTATGAAAAGCAAGCTGGTCACATGAGCAAGGTGTTAACTGCAAAACACTTGACAGCAACTATATGTTTATCACGTGAGTAATTGATAGTCAATTGTAACTGGTTCTAGTCCATTTAAACTTATTGCATTTGTGTTGCATTTGTTTGTGTTGTGTTGTCTGAACATCAATTTCAATATTAAAGCACTTACTTCTTTGACAAAGTAGTTCATTATTTCGAAAAACTTTGGGTATAGCGAGTGGGAAAAGTTGTTTCCTAAATCCTAAAGTAAGAATGTCCTCACATAAAAAATGTTCTGAACATACAATGGAACTGCTTTTTGGTTGCCAATTTTGCTTTCCAATTGCTACCATCCACTTTGATTTAAGCCCTTCATTTTTGGGAAATCTTTAAATCAAAAAAATTAACTATTAAATTTTTGTCTGGAATTATAAATTTATATATAAAAAAAAAAAAATTTTAATTAAATATTGAAAAAAGCAAAATATGAACTAAGTTTACATTTTTACAATAATAGCAAACATGATTTTTTAATCATGGCTTTTGTTAAAATTGCAATTTTTTTTGCATATAAAATAGCATAATTTGTAAATTATTTTGGTTTTACATATTGTATTATTAATTTCATAATTTTTTATTATGGTTTATTTTTTATTTTATTATGACACATACATACCTGTGAAACGGAAATCCTATTTTTCGATGTTTTCTAGCATTTTCGCATTCTTTCACACAACATTTCATTTTAAGGCTTTTAAACACAAGTTTTTTAACGCAAATTTATAAACATATTATAAATTAAAGCAAAAATAAATCTGAAACACTATTTTGAAAGAAAACAAAACTAAATTACATTACAATTTACAATATAAGATTTAAATTTTAAAATTTTTTTATTGCAAACAAAAATTTTTTTATTGCAACAAGATTGTAAACAAAAACAAAACAAACAAAATAATTATGTTGTCATGGAAATTTAAATTTTTTTGACAATAACAGGCAAATTTTGGTAATAAAGGTAATTGATAATACTTTACTAATTTTTATATAGGTATACCTATATTTTTATATAGGTATACGTATACTGAATTTTCTATTCCTATAATAGGTATTTATTTTTTGAGGTTTCCTTCAGATTTGTCAAAAAAATTTTCATTTATAATTTTCATACATAAACATATTTGAATTTTTCGTTCAAAAAAAAATTTTGAAGTAAACAAATTTATAAATAGGTACAAAAAAAAGTTTTATTTGATAAAATTAAATTCTAAATAATTCTGTTAATAATTCTGAACGCATTATACATTATTCGTTTAAAATTATATTATGTATTTACACTTGTAAAATGTAAAGTATTATTGACAAATCAAGTACAAAAATTTAAAATAATATGAAAACGTAAACTTTGTAGCATAGTAATTAGTAATACTTTGTAGCATAGTAATTAGTAATACGTAGTAATACGTGCATACATACATATATTGCTGATTGCATTGAATGAATATCGAATATTATAAAATCAAAAAACGAAGAAAAATAAAAAAAATTCCCTTTTATTTCCTTCTTTTTGAAAGTGAACAGATGGAATGTATACATAAGACGAAGTAAAGAGAAACAACAAACATTAATTCAAAAATAAAAAAATCTTTATTTATTTTGGTTAAAATAATTTTTTTTTTTTCCCTTAAGGGAGGTCGTAATCTTCAGAAGACCGCAAGAAAACTTATACCTCTTAGTAGTGTCAGATTTTTACTGGCTAAACCAACCTCCCTGAAATAAAATAAAATATGAAAAATTATGGCTGTACATACACATGTACGTATATTTATTTATTTCTTCAGTTCAAACAATTTAAATCTTATAAT
Source organism: Poecilobothrus nobilitatus (assembly GCA_947095535.1). Taxonomy (NCBI): domain Eukaryota; kingdom Metazoa; phylum Arthropoda; class Insecta; order Diptera; family Dolichopodidae; genus Poecilobothrus; species Poecilobothrus nobilitatus. Next base: position 683,343 of record CAMUPU010000002.1, on the reverse strand, counting down.
AAAATTAGATAATAAGCTTCAAAAAAAAATTAAAACACACATCAAAAATTATTAACACACATCTCTTCATTTTACAGAATGATATATTTTTATTATTTTTCTCTAAACTTTAAAGTAGTGATACCTCGTATATCGTAGAGCAATTAAAGCAAGCAGTGAAAACTCGTATAATCATATTGCATAAATTATACATGTTTTCACTGGAATGTGAAAAACTCGTATAATCATATTGCATAAATTATACGTGTTTTCACTGTTTCAAAATTTAAAAATGGGATTTCTGTAATATATTTGCGAGTTGTCACAATATTGTTTTCTCAATATTAAAATTAAATTAACATGGCTAAATTCGTTAAATTATTGTTTTTTGAAATTAATAAATTAAAAATGAGTTGTGATGGTTGGTTTAAAGAAATTTTTGGCGGAGCAGAAAGTGAAATGTGTGAAATTATAGAAAATCCTATTGAAATTATAAATTTGGATCTGTATGATACACAAAAGGATAAACCAATTAAAATTATGAAAAATGAAGACAATAATGGATACTTAATGAATTTACTTAATGAAATGAAGTACTTAATGAATTCAAATTTTTATATTTTTCGAATAATAAAAGAGTAATAAAATGTTCGTAATAGGCAAAAGAGAAAACGCTGCTAGAAGTTTGATCCAAGATTTACAGGCAGTAAAAGTATGCCCTATGGTATATGCCTGCGCACTGTATTATAAGACCAAATCATGTTGCCACAATTGTACAATATACAATCTGTTTTTACATGGTGTCAAATGCTACTGATTCGATGAAACTGAAGCCGATTTATCTTCAAATACAATTGCATCATGCATTATTTTTTTTTTAATGATTTTCTGTGCCACATAAATATGAACAGGGAATTATACAGCCTTTCCTGTTCAGGCGTAGCTGTAAATATCGTATGGGGAATAACTCTTACGACGTATGTGAGATTCGAACTCACAATCCCTCGGTGTTTACAGCGTATTTTATACACTCTTACCCACTAGGCCACCGAGGTTCCTCTGCATGCATTATTAATTACTTATTGGAAAAATGTGGTTCAAGTAATGAAATAATTAACAAATTTTTCAAACGCTCTTTTAACATATTCTATTGAAAAAAATGTAATTACTAATTATATATCAAAAATTTTTAGAAAAAGGCCACACAAATGGAAGCCGACTCAGTTCATACCTGTATTGAAAAACAATAGAAAATCAAAAATATCTATATTCCACGTGATTATTGCACTTTCACTTTAGATGCTAGCAAGAAAAATCCATATGAAGTCAAAAGATTGTCTTTTGATTTCTTAAAAGATTTTAATGTAATTAAAATATATAATTCAATAAATCCAGGAAATTTTTTTTTTTTCTTTATTATCGTATTTTATAATTTAGATTACATTAATTATTATTTTATATAAAGTGTTTAGTAATACAAGTTTATTTATTTGACCGTAGCCTGAGCTGTCTGGTCTGATAAAGTTCATATAAATAATATTCATTAAAAATAATAAGTTCATTAAAAAGTAATATTAAACGTAATAAAATAAATAAAAATAATAATACCTATCATCTATATATGTACATGAAAAGTTTTTACATTTTTTTTTATTTTTACTTTTTCTTTTTTTTTTTTTAAATAAAAATACATTTTTTATTTTTTACTTTTTTTTTTTTTTTTTAATAATCTATAATCTATAATGAAAGACTATAAATTTAAATTTAATCCACATATGACTACATGCATAAATAGAATACAACAACTAATATAACAGATAACATTCCCTCGACCTTCCCCTTATTTTCTTACTTCTTTATTTTATTTATTTTTAACTTTCTAACACAAATGCTTTAATTCGGATTTTAAACGTAGGTAGATTCGCAATCTGTTTAAGACTTTCCGGTAGTAGTTATATGCTTTTAAACAATTATACAGCCCATTATTACTTTGGTTATTTGTACGACACAATGATAAATAATAGTTCGCTTTGTTACGTGTATTGTGGTTATGAATGTCAATCAATCTATTCAAGATAAAATTATGCTTTATATCATTATTTACAATCTTGAAAGCCAAGACATATAGCTCATATTTACAAATGTTTGCTAAACTAATATATTGGGAAAAATATAATAAACTTGTTGGATGTTGAGTCGGGTACCGATTAATTATCTTTATGCTTTTTTTATGTAGAATGTCTAACTTGTTCAAATAATCTTTGGCAGCTCTTTCCCAGATTGGGTTTAGATAACAAATATGAGATTTTATATAGGAATTGTAGATCGTGCATAATAGGGCTTTATTAGATAAAAAGTTTTTCAATATATGCAGGATAAATATGTACGTTATTCTTTTTTTTACATAATCGATGTGATTACTCCAGTTAAATTTATAATCTAAATTTAAACCTAAATAATTAAAGTTTTTGACAATTTCAATTTTTTCATTTCTAAAGAGAATACTTGTACCTAAGTTCCATGGTTTATTGGCAAAGACAATTATTTTAGTTTTCTTAATATTTAGACGGATCCTATGTTTATTTAACCACTCTTGAATGACATTCAGATCATTTTGAATTGAACTTTTTGTAATTTCTTCACTATTTTCAGAGTACTTTAAGACCGCATCATCAGCATATAGCTGTATTTGCCCTTTTAGGGCTAGACGAGTTAGATCATCAATGTATAACTTAAAGAGGTCCGGTCCCAAAATAGAACCTTGTGGTACTCCTTTATATATGCTTTTCTCAGAGCTACAAATATTATTAATGCGAACTATTTGTGTTCTATTAAATAGGTAAGATTCGAAAAATTGTATTTGAATTCTTGAAAAATTAAAGTTGGAAAGTTTCAGCAATAAGATTTCATGATCCACGCAATCAAATGCTTTTTTCAAGTCAAGGAAGACGCATCTGGTATATTTTTTCCTGTCAATACTTTTTGATATAAAATCTGTTAGATTTAGACAAGCAGCTGTGGTGTTAGATTTTGATTGAAAATCAAACTGCTGTTCACTCAAGATATCATTAGAGTAAAAAAAGTTAGATAATCTATTCTTTATCACAATTAGAAAATTTTTTGAAATAGCTAGGAGAATAGAAATAGGCCTGTAGTTTGAGCAGTCAGTTTTATTTCCGTCTTTATAAATAGGAGTTACAATTGCGGGACTAATCGGTCCGCAAAACGTTTGATCAGTTTCGTAGAAATATTGTCAATTCCTGTAGCTGCTGCAGCATTTAATGAGCTGATAGCCGTGCTTACTTCTTTGAGATTTGTTGAAGTTAATTGGAATTCTGAAGATATGGTACGACTGAATTGGCTTAAATAAACATGATCAATAATTGTATTAGATATGTTTATTTCTTTGGTTACATTGACAAAGAAATTATTGAAACATTCGGAAATGTCTTTTGGATTATCTAACATTTTCTCATTCTGGCATAGAGTTTTAACTTGGTTTTTTGAAAAGGGTGTATCAGTATTAAGTATAATCTCCTTATATAAATTCCAAAGTTTTTTTGTATCACTCGGATATAAAGAGATTTTGTCCGAGCAATATTTTTTTTTTGCCTCAATAACTAATTTTTTAACTCTATCTCTATATTGAATATACAACTTGTTAATATGAGTATTATTCACGTGTTGCTTCTTATATTTAAAAAAGGAATCTCTGATTTTTATGACACATAAAATCTCTTCAGTTATCCATATCTTTTTTTTTAACATTTTTTATTTCAATTATTATTTCAAGTTATTTTTATTTCAAGTATTACTATTTATTAAAGCAGAGAGATTATCAATGATTTGATCAACATCATTGTATGATTCAGAATTTAGCCAGAAATCATTGTTAGTAATATTGGTGTAATTTAAAACGGTTTTGTATTGACTATTATTACAATTATTATTTTTTATATGTTTTGTACTAATTAAAAGCATTTGATAATCAGATAAGGAACAATCTAAGACATGTAAATTATATTTTTTGTCTACAATGTCGGTTAGAAAATGATCAATTATTATTTTAGATTGTGATCCAAATCTGGTAGCGAAAGTTTCAGAAATCTTATTGCAGATAAAGAAACCATTACTTAGCAACATATCTTTATATGAGACTATATCCGGGTTGTTTATATTTAGCAAGTCAAGATTGAAATCACCTACTATTGTAGATCTTTTGTAGTTGGAAGTCAATTCATCAATTCTATTAATAAAGTTAGTAGGACGTGTTTCGTGCGATCTATAAATTCCAACAATATTAAAGTTTTGCTTCATTATCTTAATACCTAATATTTGACTATTGTCAAATTCATCAGTAATGGTAATATTACTAGAATAGTGATTTTTTATATAGATAGCGATTCCACCATATGGTTTGTCTCTATTAATGAAATATGAATCATATCCTGATAGATTGAAAAATTTATTCCCAGAAGAAAGTAGCCATATTTGAGTTAGAACAATTACATCTATGTTACATTTAAAATTCTCGATTAATGTTTCTAATTCAAAGATTTTTTTTCTTAAACTTTGTATGTTTAAGTACAAAATGTTAAAATTATTTTGATACTTTATACTCATTGAATTATGGTCGTAATTTACGTAATGTGCCACCTTGAAATGGCTTTCTACGTTTTCTATTTCATCTAAGTGCATATAGAGTATAAAGTAATAATTTGTATAGCATGAGTTAAAATTAACAGTTGCAATCTGTCAAAATTGCTATTTATTATATTTTTATGTAATATTAAATTTAACAGCTGACAAAAAAAAAAAAGAGTAGTAGAAGATTGATATCTATGTTTATATATATTATTTTTTTATATAGTATTAAGATGTTTTTATATAATATCATAGGTGGATAATTTGAATTAGAATTAATAAGTGAATTACAATTATTCGTAAATATGTATAATAATGTAGAAAAATTTGAAATATATAAAATGTAAATATGGCCAAAGTATAATTGCTTAAAATTAGTGTTTAAAATTGTAAAGTTTAAAGTTAATTGAAAATTTTGAAAAAAAATTAATAAGTGAATTAGATTTTGTCGTATATATTAATGTAGAAAAATTTGAAATGTATAAAATGTAAATATGGCCAATATATAATTGCTTAAAATTAGTGTTTAAAATTGTAAAGTTTAAAGTTAATAGATAATTTTGAGAAAAAAATAATAAGTGAAATAGATTTAGTCGTAAATATAATAATGTAGAAAAATTTGAAATATATGAAATGTAAATACGAGCAATGTGTAATTGTTTAAGGTTAATATTTAAAGTTGAATAGTTTAAAGTTAAAGGATAAGAATTTAGTCTGAAAGAACAAAATATAATTTTAGGAGTTATAAAAATTGTAAAATATATTAAGTTTATATTAAATTTACTTGTTATTGTTGAGATATAAATTGTACTAAAATATATAAGAAATAATAAATTATGTTTAAAGACGTTAGTTGACCAATTGTTTATAAATGAGTTAATCTGTATACTGTATAAAACTGAAATTGCTGATTTTGACAAATTGTTTGCTATGAAATATAAATTAAATATAGAATTATGTAGATATAAAAAAGTAAAAAAAAAAAAAAGCAAAGATCTAAGACAATGCTATAGGTTATGTTAATTAAAGTTGTTGTTGTAATTAGAATGTAAAAATAAAAAGAACAAATTACTAATATAATATTATAGGTTATGTTATTTAAAGTTATTTTACTTGAAAAGTTAATTAAATCCAAATTTATGTGTAATAATGTGTGAATAACAAAGAAAAAAATTTTATTAATCAAAAATGAATATTTTGGAAAAATTATTTTATCTATACTGTATTTATTTGCAAAGTTTAGTTTTAGCAAAGTTAATGTCATTAAAATTTTCAATTCTAAATACCTTTGTGTTTTCATTTTGTCGTAAATAAATTTTATTATTCTTGATCCACAGATATTGACATTTTCCAGCGATTTTAAGCTGCCTAGCCTCATAATGTAATTTAGATTGAAGAGAGGTAAGATGTGGCCGAACAAAAATTTGCTTGTTGCCATATTTTTCAAGGCCTACTTCAACTGTGAAAAGGTTTCGGTAGTTAGATTTATTCGCCATGGCTTCTTCTTTATCTTTATCGGTTTTCATTTTTACCAAGTATAAAGTATTTTTATTTTCCTTATTATTGTTATGCTTATTTAAACAAGTAACACTTAAAATGTTTTCCTTAGGAATTTTTTCCCAAAATTTTGGCTTGAATTTTATCAAATATGGTACATACAGTATTTTTTGTATTGTCTAAGTTAGAAGGTAGCTCGGAAATTATAATATTGGACTGGTTTTTATGTTGTTCAATCCCATCTATTTCCCCTTGCAATTTGTTTACCAAAGTTTCTAGTTTATATGTCCTATCCTCGTTAAGTTTAATTTGTTTTTTGAGAGTGCTATTCTCTTCCAATATCAGCTTATTTTGTTGGAAAATTTCCTCTATTTTAAAGTTAACAAAAGTTAATGTGTTGTGAATGCCATTAACAGTGGACGCTAATTGTTGCAAGCAATTATATAGATTTTCTCCTACACAATCGGATGGCTTGGGTACGGTTAAATCCTTTTCGTTATTACTAATAGTGGAGAATTCATTATTCAACTCGTCTTCACTTTCTTTGTCACAGAGCACAACGAACGATTCATTACTTTTATTAGGATAGTCATTGCATTTCCAAGTCGCACTTCCTGCCTGGACAGCATTAAAAAGTTCCTCAGCAACCGATGCACATTTTAGGTGGAAAACGTTTCGGCAAATACCACTGCACTGTATTCCTTTTGTTTTACGATGGAATTGTTTTTTGCAAATTTTACATAGTTTGCTCATAATAGAAAATTATTGATTTCTTCTTCAGATATTGAAAAATTTTTATTTTTATAATATTTATCAACAATATTATATTATTTAAGATCAACAATTTTTGTAAAACTTATAAACTCTATTTTGGCGCGTTCAGTTGGTCTTCAAATTTTTCCTTTTTCTTTATTCCTTTTTTTTTTTTTTTATTTTTACAATTAGTATTAAAATTTCTTAATTTTAATTTAATGTTAAGACTTTATTATTTTTATTATTTCATTTTTTTAAATTTATTAAAACAAAAGTTCAATTTTTTTTTTGTCTTTCTCTTAAAGTCACTGCACTTAACAAAATGAAATCAATCAAAAGTAAATGACATTACAGTAATTAAGTATGCCTCGACTGGAATCGGAGTAAAAACATCATTCAGTGGTGAATGGATTCTACTACCTGTAAGGCGAGGAATGGCAAAGCAAATTAGCTTAGCAAAATTATCAAATTTTCCTCAAGTAAAATTAAACAAAGAGACAATTAAAATTAAAGACCAAAAATGGATTTATTGTTATTCCACAAGATTAAAAAGTTTATTATGATAATCTTCCACATAACGAAAAATAAATTTGCGTTATTTTTGGTTTTAATAATTTATTTTGTTTATTTATTTTGAAAAAAAGAATTTAATGTAGTTTTATAATTGAAAACTGAATTAAAAATGAAATACAATTTAGGAAATATCTATGAAAGTAATTTTTTTTAATTTTTGTGAAACCTCGTAAATGTACAACATTTGCGTAAACCCATAGTTGTGAAAACACATCTCGTAAATCATTAAATAATATAAATAAAATTTATTTTTAATAATTTCCTAGCTTAAAAAAATACTTTATTTTGTAAATTATTCCAAAAATTAGCAAATTTTGAGCAAATTATTTAGTTTTTTGCTTCTCCTGTAAAATTCTATATTTACGATGTACGAGGTTACACTTGCCAAACAGCATGTACCTATACCTACTACATATGTTTATAATATAAGTTCATTTTTAGAAAAATTAAACAGTATTGTTAAATTGTATATTGGTACACTTAATATATTTAATATGTGAAGTGATGTTGCCGTGATGAAGTGATGTTGCCGTTTTTTTAAATTTCAATTAGAAATTTTTAACAGTGTAGTAACAATTTTTACTTATTAAAACGTGTTAAAACCAATATACATAAGATAATCAAGATTCATTTTTCTATGGTTGTATTGTAACATTCACCTTTTGATTGGAACCAATCTGTCTGAGTAATTCATTAGTTTTTTTTAAAGGCAAAAAAAAAAAAGTTTTACAGCATAAAATAAACATTCACATGCTTTATGTAATTTTGAACCTAGTAAATAATAATATCAAATAAGTATAATGTATACATACTCATTTATTAGTCATTATTCTATTCTTTGGAAAATTATTTTTTTTTCTTTACTTTACTTTTTGTATAACACAAAATTGATTTTGTTGTTATTTTCTTCTTTTCTTTTTTCTTCAGACAGAACATTGACAGAATTGACGTTTGACGTTTTAACATCTTGTACACAAAATTTTAAGTCTCTTAGAAAAATATTTTAAATAATTTGTTTTATTTACGAAAAAATTCTTAACACATATTGCTTAAAATTTTATAAACTATTTTTTTCAATTTAAATAATATTATTTAACTTATCACGTAAATTATTTCATTATATTATAAAAAGAGATCTTGCTTTTACGAAATTGTTTTTTGTCGCACTTAAATACAATAAAAAAAAAAAAAAGTGTAAAAGAAAAAAGAAAAAAAAATAAAAAGATAATATAAAGAAAAAAAAAAAAGAAATAACTATAAAAATTTTTAAAACTATTTCTAAAAAACAATGGTGAATCAGTGTAATATTTGCAAAAACCGAATTGCTGGTAAAACCAAAAATAAAGGAATTCAGTGTGGTACGTGTGCCTTGAGTTTTCATGCAAGGTGTGTTAATATATCTGATGAACTGATTTATGCCATCATGTCAGGTAACGCTTATTGGAAATGTGTTAATTGTCCAACAACATCAAATGAGTCTATGGTGTTAATTGATACTAACGAGGTTGATGAAAATAGCAAAACTCCTAAAACATCAGTTGAATCTGTGATAATTAATAACAACAATCATAAGATAAGTAATGACGTAAGTTTTTGCAATTCCCTTAATAATAATGCTCAATTAAGCCTAGAAGATGAATTAGAATCTTTCAATTCTACTAATTATACCCCAGAAGAATTAGCACAATTTTTAAAAAATCTAGGTGGTGTTTTGCTCGAAATACACAAAAATGAAAAACATTTAGCACTCCAGTTTGAAGAAGTTTTAATCAAAAATGCTGAATTATTGAAAGAAAATTCTAAATTACATGATCGTGTGAATAGTTCTGAAAATCACACCAGCATTTTGGAAAATAGAGTTAACAGTTTGGAGTACTTACATGATAAAACGCAGCAGAATTTGTTAAAAAATAATCTTGTACTAGCCGGTCTACCTTCCAATCTCATAAACCCAACAGAAACTGTTTTGGCGATCGCAAAAAAAATTAATGCTAATATTGATAAAAATGATATATCAGATGTTACAACAATTAATCAAAAAAAAATTAATGAAGCTGGTCCCCAGAAAAAATTATATATTGTTAAGTTTAATTCTGATATCCCAAAAAAAGAATTATTGGAAAAAAAACGACAATACTGTTGACAATATCTTTACTGTTGAATTAGATATGAATAATGATGGCAACAAAGAAAAATGTCTACGTCACCATCTTACAGCACTGCAGTCTAATCTTTATTATGAAGCTAAAAATATTAAAATCAAACATAAATTTCAATTTCTCTGGGTCAAAGATAGCACCATTTTCTTACGGAGAAATCATTCCAGCAAAATATACAAAATATTGTCGAGGAACGATATCAATCATATTTATAAAACCTTCAATACCTAAGCACAATATCAATACAATACATTTACAAATGGTAAAATTAAAAAACTTAGTTATATGTATTACTTTTTTATTATTCTTTAAATTCAATTCTAAGTTTTTTTTTTCTTATCTTTTGTCAATATTAATATTAATAGTTTATACAAATTATTTTTCTTTTTTTCTTACATTAAATAATATAATATTTTTATACTTTTGTTTATACATTTCTACACATTTAAATTTTTATTAAACACTTATAAAATCTTTAACATTAATTTTCATTATTTAGTTTTTATAAATTCAAATTACTTTCCCATAACTTATGAAATAATTTATTTTTATTATATTAATAAATTTAACTTTCTTTGTTATAATTTAAATCAATTAAACTATCTAACTCGGTTAAATATCGTAAAATATACAATTTACATTAATTTCAATATGTTCATTACAAACCATTTCAAAAGGTATTATATTAATCTAAATTTAAAATATAGAACTTCACTTAGTCCTACTTTAAAATTACAATTTGCTAATATACAATGTCAATCTTCGAAAAGTTATTTACAAAAAACTATTATGGTAAACTATTTTCATACAAAAGTAAAGAAAAAATTCACAATCAATAATAATAGCTTATATAATAATTTTTTACACAATCCACTTACTCTTTTAAAAGCACCTTTTTATTTACCTTTTAAAAATTCCACAATAACTCAATATATTACATTGATTTTGTTATTATTATACCCGTATGAACTATGTTCAAGGGTATAATAAATTTGCCATTACGTTTGTGACACCTTAAAGGAGTCGAGCTAGATATAGTGTCAAAGGTATGGATCGGCTCAGAATCGAATTCTGAGTCGATTAAGCCATGTACGTCCGTCCGTCCGTCCGTCCGTCCGCACGATAACTCAAAAAATAAAAGAGCTAGGGGGCTGAAATTTTTTTTACGTCACTTTTGCAAAATTGTTAGTTTTGCTATTTAAATCCAACATTTTCGGTCGGCGGGTTCGAGTAGCTGCCATACAACTTCTATCTTTATATAGAAATAACTCAGTATCTATTCAAGCTAGGTTTCTGAAATTTTGCAAATGATGATCAAGTTTTATGGCAACAACTTCTGTAAAATTTGGTTGTGCTGGTGCAGCGGGTTCGGGTAGCTGCCATACAACTTCTCCGTTTAAATAAGAATAACTCAGTGTTTATTGAAGCTAGGAATCTGAAATTTAGTAAAGAGGTGTCGAGTTACATGCCAACAACTTTTGTAAAATTTTGTTGGTCTAGAGCAGCCGGTTCAGACTTCTTGCACCTCTGTGTTGGCATGTAAATGAAGCTAGGCGTCTGAAATTTTGCAAATGATGATCAAGTTTTATGGCAACAACTTTTGTAAAATTTGGTTGTGGTGGTGCGGCGGGTTCGGGTAGCTGCCATACAACTCATCCGGTTAAATGAGAATAACTCAGTGTTTATTGAAGCTAGGAATCTGAAATTTAGTAAAGAAGTGTCGAGTTATATGCCAACAACTTTTGTAAAATTTGTTTGGCCTAGAACAGCCGGTTCAGGCTTCTTGCACCTCTTGGAAGTTAATAAAGCTAGGCGTCTGAAATCTTGCAAATGATGATCAAGTTTTATGGCAACAACTTCTACAAAATTTGGTTGTGCTGGTGCGACGGGTTCGGGTAGCTGCCATACAAAATCTCTTTTTAAATGAAAAGAACTCAGTGTCCGTCCGCACGATAACTCAAAAAATAGAGGAGCTAGGAGGCTGAAAATTTTTTTACGTCACTTTTGTAAAATTGTTAGTTTTGCTATTTAACTCCAGCATTTTCTGTCCCCGGGTTCGGGTAGCTGCCATACAACGTCTTTCTTTAAATAGAAATAACCCAGTGTCTGTTCAATCTAGGTATCTGAAATTTTGCGAATGATGATCAAGTTTTATGGCAACAAATTCTGCAAAATTTGGTTGTGGTGGTGTGACGGGTTCGGGTAGCTGCCATACAAAATCTTTTTTTAAATGAAAGAACTCAGTGTCCGTCCGCACTATAACTCAAAAAATAGAGGAGCTAGGAGGCTGAAATTTGTTTTACGTCACTTTTACAAAATTGTTAGTTTTGCTATTTAACTCCAGCATTTTCGGCCGCCGGGTTCGAGTAGCTGCCATACAACGTCTTTCTTTAAATTGAAATAACCCAGTGTCTGTTCAATCTAGGTATCTGCAATTTTGCGAATGATGATCAAGTTTTATGGCAACAACTTCTGCAAAATTTGGTTGTGGTGGTGCGACGGGTTCGGGTAGCTGCCATACAACTTCTCTTTTTAAATGAAAATAATTCAGTGTCCGTCCGCACGATAACTCAAAAAATAAAGGAGTTAGAAGGCTGAAATTTGTTTTACATCACTTTTACAAAATTGTTAGTTTTGCTATTTAACTCCAGCATTTTCGGCCGCCGGGTTCGAGTAGCTGCCATACAACTTCTTTCTTTAAATGGAAATAACCCAGTGTCTATTCAATCTAGGTATCTGAAATTTTGCAAATGATGATCGAGTTTTATGGCAACAACTTCTGTAAAATTTTGTTGTGATGATGTGACAGGTTCGGATAGTTGCCATACAACTTCTCTTTTTAAATGAAAATAACTCAGTGTCTATTGAAGCTAGCTATCTGAAATTTAGTGAAAAAGTGTCGAGTTGCATGCCAAAAACTTTTGTAAAATTTGAATAGTCTAAAGCAGCCGGTTCAGGCTTTTTGCATTTCTTGGAACTTAATGAAGCTAGGCGCAATAGATTCGGGTAGCTATCATACAACTCCACAATTTACATAAATATATCTCTGTAGTTCGGTACTAAAACTCTGAATGTTTTTAAAAGATGATCAAGTTTTATAGAAACAGGATATATTACGTTCATACGGGTATCCCAGAGTTGACACAGTCTACTCAACTGCACTCTTCCTCGTTTTTTTCTAAAAATGATTTTTTTTTTATGTTTCAGTGTATAACCTACAAAAGTTTATGTATAACCTACAAAAATTTAAATTATTACCTAAAAAAATATTTGTATTATTTTTATATATATTAATTTATTACTTATTTTTACATTCTTTTTATTTTTATACATTCATAAAATTCACGAAATTTATACCTAAATTAATAATTTACATTTCAATAAGCAATCTTAAAATACATTTAATATTCCCACATTTAACCATTTATTTAAACGCTTATGCATTAAAAAATATTCACTTAATTTTTTTCTTTTTTTTTTTTTTTATTATTGAATTCTTTGGGCTTTTTAACACAGAAAGATTTTTTAAAGCCCCTAAAATTTACATTTTACAATTACAATTAAGTTAATTTAAATTTTTACAATTACAATTAAATTAATTATAATATTAAGTTATTACAATTAGTAATTTTATAGTATTATTACTCGTTTTTTTTTTTTTATAAAATTTTTTTTTTTTTAAATTTACATTTATTTATCCTAAGCAAGTTAAACTATTTACTAATTAGTTTATTACAATTTACTATTTAAGCAGGTTTAATATTTAATAATTTATGTATTTTTGTTTTATTTATTTTAAAATATTTAGATTTTATTTATATTTAAATCTTATTGTATAGTATTGTTTGTTTTAAGAAATTTATAATATTTTTATTGGAACTATGACTGTCCTCAGATAATGAATTAAAGCTTACACCAAACGAAACTCTTTGTCTCCTATATTTTTGACAGGTTTTGAATATATGTTTAACACTCAGTTTGCAAATATCATCACAATCACATAATAGTGAGTTGCCTTGTCTCTCAAATAAATGACTATGTGTAAAATTTGTATGACCGATTCTTAAACGAGTAATTACTATTGATTCTTTTCGGTTTAAGCTATTAATTGTTTCCCATTTACCTATTTGAGGTTTTACTGATTTTAGTTTATTATTGGTAACTTTATCCCAGAAATCCTTATAATTTTGATTTATTATTTCTGTAATGTTTTGTTTGTAATCAAGAGGGATAAATTTAAATTCGATGTCAAAGTTGTCCTTTAGCGACTGTTTTGCTAACAGATCGGCTCTCTCATTTCCAGAAATATCTACGTGACCAGGGATCCATAAATAGGAGATATTATTTATGTTTTTAAACATTTTATCCTTAATTTTTTGAACTAATGGGTGGTTTGAGAACAGGTTTTCTAGTGCTTTTAAAGCACTTAAGGAATCTGTGCAAATTAGGAAGTTTTTTGGGCGAGTATTGTTTTTAATGGCACAAATAGCTTTATAGATTGCATACAATTCGGCAGTGAATATGCTTGTATGTCGAGGGAGGTGATATTTTTTTTCTTGGAAATTTGATGTAAATGCACAACCTGTTTGATCATCCATCTTTGAACCGTCTGTGATTATTTTAGTATATCCATTATATTTTTGTTCTACTATATTATAGAATAATTGTTTATAAATGATTGAATTTGTGTTGTGTTTTTTATAGTTTGTCAATGATATATCTATTGTACAGGGCTTCAGAAGCCAAGGTGGGTTTTTTTGGAATTTTTGAGTTTCTATTGCATTTTCAGTTTTCTTTACGTTTTCAAGTAGCATATGTATCATTGTGAAACAAGGTCGATAGTTAAGTTTTTTTGTTTTTAGTTTTTGAAAGAGAGAATCGTTTTTTAAGAGACAGGATAATGGATGATTTTTGAAGGACATTAACTTTAACCCAAAATTGGATTCATGTTTTTTCCTTCTGAGAAAGAGTGGTAATTGATTAGATTCTACCATGAGACTTTCTCTAGGACTTGTTCGAAAAGCTTCAATAGCTATTCGAATTCCAAGATTTTGAACGGTGTCTAAAGAAGTAATTAATTTTTTGCTTGCTGTATTATAAATAAAGCATCCATAATCTAGACCAGGAAGAATAATGAGGTTTAGCAAAAGCTTTCTGTCTGATCCAAAATTACTGTTAGAAAGAATTTTTAGGATATTTAATTTTTTGATGGCCTTTGCCTTTATTAGTTTTATATGTTCTTTCCACTGTAATTTTTGATCGAAAGTTAAACCCAAAAATTTGTAATTTTCTACATATTTAAGCTTTTGATTTCCTAGGATAAGATCTGGAAAAAAAATATCTTTTCTGTTTCTTGTAAATAGCATAGCTACGGTTTTATTTTGTGAAAACTTGAAGCCTGTTTGATTGGACCATTTAAATAGTTTATTAAGAGTCATTTGTAGAATAACTTGCATTTTATTTAATTTCTTGCCGGTAGTAAGGATTACTAAGTCATCTGCATATAACAGGTATTTAACGCGATTATTGAATGCTTTTGTTACACTATTAATTGCTACAATGAAAAGAACTACACTAAGTACAGATCCTTGGGGAATACCATTCTGTAATTATTTTTCATTCGATATAATGTTTTCTATCATAACTTTTGCGGATCTTTTATTTAAAAAATTTTGAATAAATTTTAAAATATTGCCCTTCACACCCATTTTTAATAATTCTGATGTAACGTGTCTTTTCCATACCATATCATATGCCTTTTCAATATCGAAAAAGATAGATAAGGTATGTTTTCTTGTGGAGAATCCATTCATTATTTGGGACTCCAAATAAGAAAGATTATCAATTGTTCCTCGGTGTTTACGAAACCCTGCTTGGTACATTGAGATTTTATAGTTTTTTTCGAAATACCAAACTAATCTTTTTGAGATCATACGTTCAAAAAGTTTACAGATACAATTTGTTAATGAGATTGGCCGATAATTATTAGCAATCTTTGGATGTTTTCCAGTTTTTAAAACGGGGATCATGAGAGCTTTTCTCCAATTATCTGGAAAAGAGCCAGTAAGAAAAATTTGATTATAAAATTTAAGAAGTTCTTCTTTGTGATGTTTTTCGAACTGTTTAATCATTTCATAATGGATATTGTCAGGTCCTGGTGAACTACTGGTACAATTTTTTAACGCATTTTCTAATTATATTAGAGTAAATGGTTTATTATATGGTTGAATGAGATCTA
>CAMUPU010000002.1:60000-62500 GCA_947095535.1 Poecilobothrus nobilitatus | reverse complement strand
ACTTATCTGCATTTTGTATGTTATATACAGATGATCGCTTCCCATGTAATCTTCTATAACTCTCCACTCCCGAATCGAGTCAGCTATGTTCTCTGAAGCTAGCGATATGTCCGGTTTTATCTCTGCATATCCTGGTCGCCGAAACGTCGATATGTTTCCTGTATTAAGTACTACAAGATTTTGTCTAGCTGCCATCCCCAAAATTTGTGTTCCTCTGTTGTCCGTGTGAGACATTCCCCATTCCACTGCTCTAGCATTGAAATCGCCCACAACTATCAGGCTCCTATCTTCTTCAGCCACCATGTCTCCTAGCTCGTGAGGTTTATTTCTATAGTCCTGTGCCGTTTGGTTTGGTGTGAAATAGCAGCTGACAATTGTGACCCCTTGACATCTGATCCATACGAAACCATTTTCAGCGCTGTGGTTTTCAATTTGCAGTTTATTCGGATTTACCACCCATACTGCAGCCGTGTTTGCTCTATCTGAAAACCAATTCGCTACTTCTTTGTTTCGATATTGCTCACTTATTAATATAATGTCGACGTCTTGCTCTCGGACTATCTGATTTAAAAGATCATTGGCTACCTTATTTCTGTGTAGATTACCTTGCAACATCTTAATCATTTCTTACGCTTGTTTGCCTCCTTGAGAGCCTTTCTGAAAGCCCTACATATTCCCGAACCTGCCAAGTGATCAACCTTTTGCTCTTTGTTTTCACTGCATAAGATACATTTCGGCGGGTGTTCGCAGTTTCTGACTGTGTGCCCGTTTTGCCCGCACTTGTAGCATTGGTTGCTTCGATCCACTCCTTTGCAGTCTCTCTTTATATGACCGAAACTTAGGCATCTCCAACACCGCAGTACCAATGTTCTTTGTCTAATCCTACACCTTATCAGCCCAATTTTATTTTATTTTTTACAAAATATTATTTTATTTTATTTTTTACAAAATATTATTTTGGGTGATTTTAATAGCTCCTTAGCATCCTTCTCTTCCAGTTCCACAATAGCCAACCACTGCTCTCTCCTGTTTGGTTTAATAAGGGTGAACCTACATTGTACCGTCTTCTTCAGATCTCTGTTAAGAGCAGCTTGGACCTTTTCGGGAGTGGTTAGGCAATCAATATCGCGTATCTCCAAAGTTGTTTTACTCACCAGGTCTCTAAAATCTGCGGTTGATCCTAAAATTTCTTTTAGTTTCTCCGTGAACTTCTCCTTGCTTTCTGTTTTGTTATCCATCTCCACAAGAACATCGCCTTTCTGGGTTTTCCGTATTCCTTTGATCACCACATCTGCTGTTTGCAGGTTGACATGCCCTTTAATCTTTGAATGAGAATGTTTTTCTTTTTCGATTTTCCCATTTTCTTCTGCAGCCTTTCTTTATTATCTATGGAAGCCGCTTCGCTCTTTTTACGAGCTCTCTGAGTGCTAGCCGTTTCTGCTTTGCCAGGCTCTACACAAATTGTTCTATCGGCTTTTTTGTTTATCGATGCATCGGTTTTCCTCCTGACGATTGTCCAGTCAGTGTTTTCCGCTCCCCTGCCTTTTTTTTGGGCTGGTACAGCCTCTGATGGATTCTGCGAATTTTCATCAGCCTCTCTTATTCTTTTGCTCGTGGGCACTGCAGCTTTAGTCTCTATGATGTTTTGCACCGTTTTTTTGCCATTTTGGATCGTTTTCTCTATTGTATCCTCCTTCTTCTTTCTTCTGCATAGGAAAATTATTTCCATTGCTTCCTGCATTTTGACAAGTCCACTCTTGATGTCCACGCTAATGTTCTTTTGCTTAGCTGCGGCTCTTAGCATAACCTTTACAATGTCGTTCATTTTGGTCGGCTCTTTCTCTTCTGTAGCCTCAGCATCTTCTGTGGCACTCTCAAATTTTTTGAGGAGATTTAATAAGCTTCCACCTTTTTTTCCTGCCAATCTATGCTCTGGCTTAGTCTTCCCATTCGGAGTTACAGCTGCCCTGAAAGCTGATGATAGACTCGTTCTTGTCTTCCCCAGAATCTTGACCGCGCCGCTGTCTGTGGTGGGGACCCTTGGTTCGATTGTATCCCCATTTTGACCGCAAGGCGTCATCCAGATATCCCTGAGCGGTGTGTTTTTATGTGCCGCTTGTATGTGTGCGAGCTGTGTCACTGATCTGGACTCTTCGATGGCTTCTGTCGATGATACTCCTGCTGCTGTTGATATTCCTGTTGGTGTTCCTCCTCTCGTTGGTGTTGTCACAGTCGGCAATGATAAGTCATTGCGCGGTGCTGGTGGTGTTCTCTTCGTGTTCAAACTGCTTTTGAAATGATTTTTTTCCTTATTGTTTATTGTTGCCACTGGCGACTTCTCTGACCTACATCTAAGGTCAGCCAAGCCCTCGCCGACACTTTGGTAGATATCCCTACCGAGTTTATTTCTTTATTAATTACCATTATTCATTATATTTTATATTGCCTTTTATACCTACTGCCAGGTTAAAAAAAAAAACTGCCGTCCCTTCGGGATCAG
>CAMUPU010000002.1:0-57500 GCA_947095535.1 Poecilobothrus nobilitatus | reverse complement strand
TTAAAAACTCAAATTTGTTGTGTAGAGGGGCTGTTGGTGGCGATGTTATAATATTAAAATCATTTGCAGACTTTTGCAGCGGCTATAGTCACTGTTGGGAAATGGTAATAATAATAGGCGGATTCATTGTTTCCTTACAGTCCCACTCCCAATTCAATGTTTCCGTATCCAATTCCTAGCCTTTCCTATTCTTATTTCCTGGCGAAATTACAGCGTTGGCAGGTAAGTTTTTCACCACATTATATTGGCTAAAGGGGGAGCTGGGTTTAATCAGTAAGAATCTGACACTACCAAGGGGGAAATTCTTAGTGTCTTTGGAAGATTCCCATTTGCCTTAGGAAAAAAAAAAATTAAATTAAATATTTTTTTAGCTTTTGCTAAAATAATTCTTCATCTATCTAGATGAAAATGATTTTTTTAATGACATAACCACCTTTTGTTTAAATAACAAAAATTGTGAAAGTGTTTTCCAGACTTGCTCTAATTTCGAAATGAATAAAAATTTTTTTAGTTCTACAAAATATCAGAAGCGTCAGCCTCATGAATTTTGATGTGGTTGTCTCTAATTTGGAATTTTTTACCAGGAGGTCTAATATTAGTTTTGTTACGGAAATTTGGATTTATAATGAAGAAATTAATAATTATCATATTCCAGATTATAACTTTTTTGCAAACACTAATGATTCTGTTGCGGCAAGTGGAGTTAGAAGTTTCGTTAAGTGTGAGTATGATGATCAAGTAACTATGTTAAATATTGTTAGTGCAGATGTAAAAATTTTCACTTAATATTAGAAGTAAAACTTATTTGTTTATTTATGTCTATAGATTTCATAAGTATAATTTTAATGTGTTTTTTGAAGAATTTAAGTTATTATCATTATCTGAATGAACGTTCGTCTAATTTGATAATATTAGATGATTTTAATTTTGATATTTCAATTAATAGTGAAGAGGTTTACAATTACCTGAACTTATTAGCAATTAATCGATTATAGCTGGTTTTTTCCGAGCATACTAGGACATCGTATGGTAAATGTTTAGATCATATTTATGTTCGCTTTGGGAGTATTACTTAGTATGTGTGAAAGTGCGTGTTTTGATCTAAATATAACTGACCATTCAATGATAGGTTTTTTAATAAATATTTTTGAAAAAAATCTTTAAAAACGCAGACTTTCTTAGAGTATAAAAAAAATAAATTTTATAAAACTTAATCACTTTCTTTTGTACGAAAACTGGGAAGAAGTTTACTTATAAACTAATGTTTCGAGGGCATATGATAAATTTTTGTGGCTATTGAAATTTTATACAGATAAGTCTGACCTCACTGTTAAAGCGTCTAACAAAAGACTGAAGCCGCGGATAAATCGACAATTATAACAAACAATCAAAATCAAAAATAATTTAAGAATTAAATGTAAAAATCATCCGGATAATGTCAATTTTAAGAAAAGATATAAAAATTTGAATAGAAAATTAAAAAAAGATGTTTTAATTACACGAAACAATTTTTTTAAAAATGAGTTGAGCAAAAATTGAGTGAATTTAAAGGGTGAGCAAAAATAGAGTGAATTTAAAGGGTGAATGGCGTGCTGTTAATAATATTATTAGTGGAAATATTGCAGGAAAATCTAAAGATTTCTAGAGGGTCTAGTCTAAATTGGTTTGCTTCATATCTTAATATGAGAAAACAAAGGGTAAAAGTTAATGACAGCTACAGTAATGTTGAAATTCTGCTGAATGGTGCACCATAGGGCTCAGTTTTTTTTTTTATAATAATTTGTTTAATTTCAGATAATTTTACAATATATATATACAATTATGTATAAGAATTAATTATAACTACTAATAATAACTAATAATAAAAAGAAGAAAAGTTGTAGCTTTTGGTTTTTCAATATTTTTTCTATGTCTAGTAAGATAATTATGTGCATTCTCCCTATTATTTAGAATTAATTTTGGTTTAAAATTACTATTTAGTATATTATTACAAATGTATTTACATTTATCAAAATAAATTAGTTGATTTATATCAAGTACATTAGTTACGTTTTTTCCTAGTAGTTTTAGGATTTATTTTAAATAAAATTTTTAATGCCTTATTCATTATAGTTCCAATCGAAGTTACGTGAAATTTTTAACAGTGATTCCAGCTGCATATATTATATCTAATTCTTCATTAAATGTGACCATTGTAAACAAGTTTAGCTGCATGATACGGAATGCCACCAGATCTTTTTATAGCCATATATATAGGGATAATTTGTTTCTTAATTTTTTTAATGTGTTTATCCCATCTTAAATTTTCATCAAATATGATTCCTAAATATTTAACGCTATCCACTCTTTGAATTATATTATTTTTTATGTTCAGAGTAATATCAGCATATTTTTTTTTCTGGGTTTTGAATATTATGTAATTAGTTTTTTTGGCATTTATACTTAGCTTATTATACTCTAACCAATTACTGTGGAAATTAATGTTTCCAAGTCCCTGTGGAAGGTGTACTAACTTCCAATTCTTTCATTGTTTTAGCTTTTGCAATCAGGTTCGTGTCATCCGCCTAAACATTGTAGTTTGACATGATATTATTTTTTGGTATGTTCATTATATACAGTAAGTATAAAAGCGGCCCAAGAAGAGACCCTTGTGGTACACCTGTTTTTATTAATAGTTCATCGCTCAAAATTTTTGGTTTATTTTAACGCATTGGATCCTATTTGTTAAATAACTTTTTAATAAACGATTACTATTTCCTCTTATTCCCATGTTCTCTAAAAAATTAAGTAATCTGGAATGATTTACCATGTCAAATGCTTTTGTTAAATTAATAAATATCGCACCTACATAGAAACTATCATCTAATGAATCATAGATTTTTTCCAGTGTTGCTGTAATGGCTTACTCTGTGCCACTATTTTCTAAAAAGCTGTTCCTCCTCCCCTTTTTCTTTTCTGGAGTTATAAACCGCCTTATAATTGGGGATATTATGTATATCAATTTCATTGTCGAATATCCATACCTCTGTAAGTATTACTATATCAATATCCTTGAGCTCTGTGATTAAGACTTCTAATTTTAATATTTTATTTCTTATGCTACAGATATTTAAGTATAATATATTTAGGTTCACTATTTGTTTTATTATATTTGGGTGATTGATAATTATGGAATGCTTATCATATAATTTTGCCAGTTTTCTCTTATGTTTTGCAGGTACTCTCGATATTTATTATCAATGTGATTTCTAAACGATTTTAGATCCTTTATAACATCCTCGTGAGAGACTCCTATATTTTCACTATATTTATAATATATTTTACGTAGTTCTTTATAATCTGTTGGTAATCCTTTTTGATCGATTAGTACTTTGATATTTGTTTCTGTCATACCATTATAACAAATATCATAAAAATATGATAAATATATTCTTACGTTGCTAATATATTCTATGATCTCTTAGTTTGAATAGTATATATACACTATCACCACTTTCAATTGCTCTTTTCGTAAGTTTTACAATTGGAGGCACCATAGGGTCAAGCAAACTTGTATTGGAATCTTGAGAAATATTGAGATTAATCTGTTCCTTATTTTCTTTTTTTGGATTTAGTTAGTGTTTCAACTTTGTTCCAGTTAGGGTATAAAAAACTTGTATCTGCTTTACTATTAACACTAAGGATATATTTATTATTATTTTTATTATAACTGATTTTATTGTAAGTGATTTTATCATTACTGGAAAATTTTTTATTATGATCGATTTCAATTTTAGTGCTTTTGCTCGACCAGAATTTTGGAAGATAATTAAGTATGCTACTATTTTTCTTTTCCTTATTGGATTTATTTAAACTAACATTATTATTGATCTGATAATTTTCAACATTATTATTATTGCTATTATAATTATAGTTGTTTTCATTAACACCTATTTCATTCTTATTTACCATTGCTACATCTTCAATATTTATTTCATAATTATTATTACTATTATTATTATTATCATAAATATCAACAACAAATTCTGAAACACCCTTTGCACAATTATTCAGTATATTATCATCCTCTTCCCATTTCTTTAATTGCTAGTAGCCAATTTTTTGCTTTCTTTCATTTAATTTTTTTTGATATTTTGGACAGAATCTACTAAATGTTTTATGTTTTACATTTAGTCCTAGCTTGAATTTTTCATTATTATACCCGTACGATAAGTATCGCGTATAATAAAATTACTCATCCGTTTGTTACACCTCGAAATAAGCGAGCTAGATATACCTTGAAAGGTATGGATCGGATCAGAATCAAATTCTGAGTCGATTAAGCCATGTCTGTCCGTCCGTCCGTCAGCACGCTAACTCAAAAACTAGGAAAGCTAGAATTTTGAAATTTACACAAAATATTCTGCGAGCAATTTGTAGGTTCCCTATTTTTTTGGTTGAGTTCCGACCAAAACTTCGGGTAGATCCCGAACAAGTAACTTTCAGATCTCCACAATTTTTTTGAAATAGAGCCATGAAATTTTAACTGTTGATAGATATCATAAAAATATTAATTTTATGACAATATTACTTTTTCTGTAGCCCCACCCGTTAAGGAGCTACAGCCCCCCAAAATTCGAAAAATCTCTATATTTAAATTGTTATAACACAAGCTTTATAAGGTATATCTTCAATCTGAATTCCAAACGATAGGTGCTATTATAAGCTTTACAAATATGTATATAATAAATATATTCTTGTGCTATACAGTGTCTTTATTTACCGTTATGCAAAACTGAAATATTGCAAAATCCTTTAATGCTTCGATCTTCTAAACGGTTTAAGTTGGAAACTTGAAATTTTTACAGAAGTTAGATATTGGAAAATAAGTATGAATCATTTCAGAAATTTTTTTTGTATCACCCCCCGTTTAGGAGCTGTAAGAGGTCAAAAACTGAAAATTTCCTATTTTTAAACACCTGTAACTTGAGCACCTGTTAAAATTTAAGTAATACATAAAAATTAAAGCTTCAACATTACACTCTTATTTCTGTTAACAAATTTTTTTAATAATATAGGGTTTCTTTATAATTGGCGAAAGTATTACTTGATTTTTTCAAATTTTCTAATTTTTTTGCATTTTGTTTTACTCGATAATTTGAAATTGTTCAGGATATAATGCGTGGTACAAAAAAATGTAAATAAATAAACAACATAACGGTTGCTTGAAGAATTTTTATTTATATGATATTGATATACATACATACTTATATAATATCATGTTTATTTACATATCATATATGTCACTGATGAATGAGTATAGATGTATATTATATAGCGCCGTATTTGGATACATATGTATTTTATTGTACTTATAAGAAATTATTCTATGAATGGAAATATTTTTAAATAAATATTGCAATGTATGGCGATATACTTATAACAATATAAATATACTATGTGCGCATTAATATAATATAATATTGAAAATTATATTTACTATTTGGTAATTTAATACATAATATACATTTACTGCTAGTATTAAATGGTACTATAGAATATTTGAAAAAATTTTGGATTGATAATCGTTATGCGGAAGCTTAGAATCTGCTTTTGAAGATTGTATAAACATATAGTTTGAATATATGTACAACCCATAGTTCTAGAAATTATAAAATTCACCCAAATTTTTTTAAAATACTAAAATATTATAAAAATAATATTGTAAGCAGAGTGACAGGCTGTGAACATACTAACGGTTCGTACGGGTACCTAAGAGTTGACAAAGGGAACTGTATTCTTTCTCGTTTTTCTTGCAATTTATGCATTCATTAATTTCTTCCTGTTTTTGACAATCACTTGTTTTATGGTTCTGGTGACATTTCATGCATGTTTCTTGGTTTGTGCAGTCAGCCGATTTATGGGTAAAGCCTTTGCACTTGTAACATCTTCTCACACTAATAGCATCCAAAACGTTGCACCTTTTCCAACCAATACATAGTTTTTCCGCAGCTAATATTTTCGGGAAAGAATCCTTATCTACTTCATTTACAGCGTTCTGCATGTCTTTGTTGTATTTATTGACCTATTTAATTTTATTATTTTTAACTCACTCAGTTCCAAAAAACTATTTTGTTTCGTAAGCTTTTCTGTTATTTCATCTTCAGTAAATTTATTGTTTATATGGAAAATTTCAAATTTAGGTTTAATTTCCAGAGGAATTTTAATAACATATTTCTCCTTCATTTTATTTTCAAGTTCACTTTTTATTTTTTCACGATTTTCATTTGAAACTGTTTCAATTAAAATAGTATCTTTTTTTCTACTTTCAACATTTTTTATTTATAAATTTTTTGGATCCACCTTAGTATTTAAGTCTTTTTTGTAATTTCAGTTTTTTGCTTATTTTTTGGTTTTATTAATAAAGGCAAATTTTGAATGCATTAAGTCCATTTTTGCTGACACTTTGTTTCACAATATCAGAGAATGAAACGCTCTGACCTACATTTAGTTATAGTTCATTTTCGTTTATGCTTTTTATTTGATTACAAAGTTCATTGCTTTTAATAAAGAATTGTTTATCACTGTATTTAGTTTTTCACTATCCATTTTGAACACATTAGTTATTTTTGCAACTTTTTCGAATTCTTTTTGTTGTTCACTTTTTATGCTTTCTATACGTTCCATATATCTACTTTCTATAGCTTGCAGTAACTGAATTATTTAATTTTCATTTTTTTTATCGCACTTTCAAATTCCTTTTTATATTCATTCAAATAATCATTATTTTTTTTAACCGCAAAATCAATATTTTGTAATACCATATCTACATTTTGTATATAGGATACAATCTTCACAAATAAATTTAATGTTCAAATTAGAGTCTAACAAGTTACTTGCAGCCTGTTCAAGTCCCGAGCACTTAGTGGAACAGTGAAAAATATTTCCGCATACTCCGACACATCTAATACCGGTTTCACCTCTTATTTTAATACGGCATTTATGACAATCAGCCATTGTCCGTATAGTTGTACAAACAACTGTTAAAACCGAACACAAAAATGCAATAATATGCGATTTTTATTAATTTTTTTTATTATTATTAGTTTTATATTTAAATTTTTAATTTTCTAAATTTGAAATTACGTCCCTTCAATTTCAGTTCAAAAAATTAACTGTTTTAGGTCCCATTCTGTTCTTAATCTACATAAATTCACTTTATACTTAGAATTTCAAGGAGAAGCTAATTGCTTTTACAGACGACGTAGGTTATGGTTATGGAGCAAATTGCCCGCTTCATTTAACAGCTGAAATAAACCATGACTTGGACTTACTTAGCTCCTGATTCTCTAGATATAAACTTCTGATTAGTAGGAAAACTAAAATTATGTTCTTCAGTTTTTCATCGCAAGAATTGAAGCAGATATAGTGTTCCATGCTACGAAATGTAAAAGAATCCCTATAACGGCTAATTGTTGTTTTCACATGCAAAAGTCCTATTGTGATAATGTTGAGTGTAGTATAAAAAGTTTCATTATAGAGACAGTACAAGTGTTCAAATATTCAGGTGTTTCATCCAAGATTGTAATTTGAATTGGTCTTCTCATATTGATGCAATACTTTCAAACAATACTTGAAACAATACTTTCGCTCAATTCTGAGATATTTTTTTAAATTAAATAAGGTGTGTTGGGAGGATGTTTTGAAAATCATTTATTAAGGGATATTTCATTCGAAATTGCAATATGGTCTATCTTGTTGGGGCGATGATGCATATTATAAAATGCAACCTCTTTTAGTTTTGCAAAAATATGTTATCAGTAAAATTTATAACAAAGATCGTATTTGCTTTAGTCTTCCCTTTTTGTTTGTTTAAATATTTTATCTCTGAGATATTTATATTGTTATAAGGCGTTGAAAATATTTTTTGTTAGGTGTGGATACTGAAACAGTAGAATTTCTAGTTTCCATCCACTTCACGTGAACCACATCTTTCTGGTTACTCTTCCTACTTTTCGCGCCACAACTTATAAACCCTTCTACAATGTTGCATCTTACATTTTATTTAACAATCTTCCAATATATATTAGAAAATTAAGGATATTCAATTTGTTTTTAAAAGAAATTAGAAAGTGGCTTTTGCAAATGGATTATGATGAATAAAATATAATGTTGAACATACTTGAGGAAGCAAAAAGAGTGGCTTTGGAAGCGGGTATTTTCACTTATATTGTATATTTTCTTTATATTTTTGGCTAATTTCTTGGTTCTTAAATTTAAATATTTAAATTTATTTACAATATTTTTCTTTTTCATATAATTTTTTTATAATTTTAAACTTTGTAGTTTTTTTTGTTATAATTTTATTTTTCCTTTTAATATTAAATTTTGATATTACTTTTTTATACACATCACCCCTTTGTATAACTGGTATTAATTAACTTTTTTGTATTTTAATGTAAATAAGTGGTTTTAAAACTATTTTCTTTTAAAATAAAAAAGCCATCAATCTCTCAATTACTTTTTTCAATTATTAAACAGTTAATGTTTATGAAGTTTTTGTTTCAAAAATGTTTGTATAGTAGTTTGTTTTATACTAAGTACATTTTATATTTTAAATTCTTAGATTGTAAGAATAGATTTATAAGAATTATGTAAAAAGTATTTGAGAATGAAATAATAAATAAAAAAAAATAACAATAATAATATAATAACAATAAAAATCGTTTTTCACATTGCTTCAGGCTGGGCATTATCAGATAGGCAGGGCTCATACCCGTCGCTGCGGATCTGCCGCCTCAGCCTCTTAGTGTGAAGCGTGTTTTGAACGAATTCCGTCACCAGACGCCAGTTTTCTTCTGCTTCAAGCATGTACTATATTGTCTGGTGACGACGGTCCTAGTATCCGTTCAACTGCAACTCTGCCATACGTGCGCCGACCGTATTGGAAGATCACGTGTTCTGCATCATCTATGCCTCTTCCACAATAGAAGCATTCACATGTCTCGACTCATTCCATCTTATGAAGGTACAACCGAAAGCTTCCGACTCCGCTTAGGATATGCGTGAGGTAGTAGTTTACCTTCCCATGCATACGACTAACCCACTTCTTTATCTGCGCAGAAGTTTGCAGTGCATCGTTCCTTAGGCTCGTCGTTTCAGAGCTCCTGCCATTTGTTTCTAGTTGCGGCTTCTCTCCGCCGTGGCCGCTCTCTCTCGCCCGATCTTCGTCCTTCTCTTTTAGATTTTTTTTGGTTTCCAATGTCAGGAATCCGACGGGTATAACTAGAGCAATTGCGAGCACCACAGCTTCAGAGACTGTTCGATAGAAACAGGCAACCCGGAAGCCAGCGCGTAGCTTCACTGAAGTTAGCCCTTTCCTGTACTACCGAAACCGTAGTCGATCGTCCCATATAACAGCGCCGATTGCACGGTATTCATTAGGAATCGTCGCTTACTTGAGCTAGTCCCATGAGTGTTAGCCATAATATTGCTCAATTTCTTGAGTGGTGGTTACCTTCTTCAGCCTTTTTCACGGTCTCTATTACCTCTTGGATAGCTTCTGCAGTGGAGCGTTATCGCCGAAAGCCATTCTAACATTCGGACAGATCACCAGCATTCCTTATCGCCGAGAGTAGGCGCGGCTGCACTAACTTCTCTAGCACCTTACCTGCAGTGTAACGCATGCACAGTGGACAATATGCAGATGGAGCATAATAATATTAAAAATAATAATAATCATAATAATAACAATAATAAAAATATTAATAATAATAATATTAAAAATTCAGTTCTTTCTCTAACCTCAAGTTAATTAGTTCTTATTAAAAAGTTCTTACATAATATTAAATTTAATTAATTTTTTTTCCAAATTAAATATAATTATATAAGTTAATCAATTTCGAAGTGTTTGCATTTTTACTTAATGCACAAATGTCATATTTAATTAACTTTAATTGATATTAAAAAACAAATAACAATAAGAACAATAAATAAAAATAAAATAAAAACAATTAAAATTATACTCTGAAAAGAAAACAAGTAAATGTAACAGTAAGTCGATGCAACCGACTTATTAATACTTACACCTGAATAATTCGAATTAAATTATCCATAAGTTTTTTTGGCAGCTGCTTGAACTTCTTCCCTTTTCTGTCTTATTCAACTCGAATTTCAGGAACGTAAAAGACGCATCCTCTAGGGATATGCTTGACACCTTTGTAAAAAATTTTAAGTTTCCATTTTTATTAATTTCGAAGATTGTTAGTCCTTGGGAACTAACATCCCATCACAGGAACATAAAGAAAACATCATCCCATCTCAGGAACATAAAGAAAACATGCCAGAACACCATTGTACTAAATTTAAAGGTTCTACTTTTGTTGGTTTTGGAGATATGCTCGTTGCTCTTGTATTCGTCCAGAAGTTTCCAAAATACGAACCCATGGTTCAAATTCTTTCAAATGTCAGTTTCCAATTTTACAGAAAAGAAAACATAACAGAACACCTTTGTACTAAAAATAAAAGTTCTATCTTTGTTGGTTGTAGAGATATACTCGTTTACTCTGGGGCTCGTACGGAAGCTTAAAAGATCCGAACCCATGAACCAAATACTATAAAATGTCAGAGACTTAAATAAAACATGAAAAAACACCACTCTGCCAAATTTCGTAGGTTATATCGTAGTTAGTTTTGGAGATAATCTCGTTTGCTCTGGTGCTCGTTCGGAAGCTTCCAAAATCCAAACCCATGGACCAAATCCTCTTAAATTTCAGAGACATAAATCGAACGGGAAGGAACATCATTGTACAAAAATGTAAAGGTTTTATCTCTGTTGGTTTTGGAGATAATCTCGTTTGCTCTGGAATCATTCGGAAGCCTCCAGAATCCGAACCCATAGACCGATTTTGTCCAGATTCGAACTTAGACTTCCTTTCGTAATTAGTAACCTACTATATAAATTTCATCAAGATAGCTTTATTAATTTTGAGTTATCGTGCGAACGGACGGATGGACATCGTTAAATCGACTCAGGAGGTGATCCTGATTCAGAATATATATACATGTCCATATCTAACTCGCTTCCTTTTGGTGGTTACAAACCACCATACCAAAGTTAATATACCCTATACTTTAGGTGTAGGGTAGAAAAATAATTTCATTAAACTCTTATTTGTTTAATTTGATCTTTTTAAATTTTTCTTTTGCTTCTTTTAAACTAAATTAATAAGTTTAATTTAAATAATAAAATAAAAGACATTTTATTATACCCTATACCTAAAGTATAGGGTATATTAACTTTGGTATGGTGTTTGTAACCACCAAAGGAAGCGAGTTAGTTATGGATATTCTTTTATTTACCAATTTTCTAGAATAAGCAAATTATCTTCATTAAAAATTTTTTTGTTTTGTTGTTTTTTTATTTTTTTGTTAATACAATTTTTTTATTTCTAGTTTGTTAATTGAAATTTAATTAATAATCTTTAATTGTATTTTCTATTTTATTTTTTTTTTCTCTTTATGTTGTTAATATTAATTTTAAGTAATATTTTGATTATGTTACCAGCTTGATTTAATATTGCCATTTCATATTGCCTCAGGCTGGACCTTATCAGATAGGCACAGGGCTCCACTCGCCGCTGCGGATCTTCCGCCTCAGCCTCTTGGTTCTTGGTGCGAACCGTGTTTTTCACGAATTCCGCCACCAGACGGCAGTTTTCTTCTGCTTCAAGCATGTATTCTACTATATTGTCTGGTGACAACGGTCCAAGTATCTTATGAAGGTCCGACCGATGAGCACCACAGCTTCAGAGACTATTCGGTAGGAACAGGTAACCTGCTAGCCCTTTGCTGCACAACTCAAACCGCATTCGATCGCCCAGGAGCTCCGCACCATTAAACAGCATCGTCGCTTACTTGAGGTAGGCCCATGAGTAATAGCCATGAGAGCTAGTCCTCGATCAGACATCCATGTGGTTAATCTCAGCATGTTTAATTTTATCATTTGCTTCATTTTAGCTGCGCCAATTCCGCGGTGCGGGCGGTTTAATATGCCACATTCCAGATGTCAGTAATAATAATAATAATAATTATAATAATAATTATAATAATAATAATAATAAGATTAATAATAATAACAATAATAATAATCATAATAATAATAATATTAATAATAATAATAATATAATAATAATAATAATAATTATTATTATAATAATTATAATAATAATAATAACAATAATAATAATAATAATAATAATAATAATAATAATAATAATAATAATAATAATAATAATAATAATAATAATAATAATAATAATAATAATAATAATAATAATAATAATAATAATCATAATAATAATAATAATATTAATAATAATAATAATAATATAATAATAATAATAATAATAATAGTAATAATAATAATAATAATAATAAGAATAATAATTACAATAATAATATTAATAATAATAATAATAATAATCATCAAAGTTTATTTAAATTCATTTTTTTCATCATACATTTTCTGAAATGGCTAAACTTACAAAAAGACATCATATTGTTCAAAATCGTTTGTCAGGTTGTATTTTGACTTATATGATAATGATAGATATTTTGATTATATGATCTTTTATGATAATATTACATAAAAGAACGTGTTATGTGAAGATAGATAATAATAATAATAAGAGATAAACATAAATCTACTTTAAAGTTTATATAGTAAATGATTATAATAAAGTTTAAATCTATGTTTAAAGTTTAGTTTATATTTTAAAATTAACAATACGTTAATAGAATTCAGGAATAAGCAAAAACCTTTATTTTAAAGATTAAATAGTAAATAATTATAAAAAAGATTGAATCTATGTTTAAAGTTTAGCTTATATTTTGAGATTAACAATACATTAATAAAATTCAGTAATAAGCAAAAATCTATATTTTAAAGAAGCTGTTAGATAGCGATACAAGAGCTCATAATTTGCACCATTAATAATTTGCATAGTAATCTAAAAATTCATCAAAACTTAAACATTCTTTGCCAAAGCACTGTTTTCTTGCAAATTTAAAAATTGAACATCGTGTGATAAAATGAAACGTGTTTTCAGATTCATCAAGATTGCATTAAATCGCAAATTCATACTCCACACTAGCGTAAATATTCTTCTATTCGTTTACCCAAAATATATGTGTTAAAAAAAGTGCTTGCTTGTTTATTGTATCAAATGCACTTTTAAAGTCTACAAAGAAAACGTATAGTTTTCTTTCCTTTTGTAATTGAAAGTAAACTATGCTTGTTAAACTGAAAATATTATCTGTAGTGCTATACCCTTTCCGAAATCCAGCTTGGCATTCATTAAGAATATTATTTTCGCTTACCCATTCCATAATTCTACTTAATAGTATTCCGGTAAATATCTTATAATCGGTATTTGCAAAAGATAGTCGTCTATAGTTTTCAACTGAGTTTAAATCACCTTTTTTGAAAACAGGGAATATTATTGAGCTATGGTATGATTGCGGTGTTGCAGCTGTGTCAAATGTTATGTTTATAATTTATAAACGGAATCCTATCTAACAATGATGCTTTTGAATCTTTAGCCTTTCTCAATACTGCATTTATTTCGTCAATGGTGATTTCAGGATCTAGAATTTCTAAGGATACATATAGTTCGGCATGGTGAAAGTAATTTTGCTCGTTCAATGGTTTGACTAATTCTTTAAAGTATGCAAAGAAATCTTGCGCTTGAATATGTGGGCCTACCATAAATCTGCATTTTTGTAATCATTTGCCACTGCCCACCACTCTTTGGAATCTTTAACTATGGTTAGTTTAAATGCCTGGTTCTCAAAATATGATCTTTTCTTTTCTCGGAATAGATTTTTATATATTTTTAATTTTTTCATGTATCTCAATTTGAACTCTGAAACAAGGTGATATTTTCTACATAAATCAAGAGCCTTAAACATATGATTCCTCACATTATGGCAGTGATTATCAAACCATTTATTTTTTGGCTTGCATTTTTTTGTTTTTATTATATTCCTATTTGCAAAGTCATATATTATATCTTTTAAGCATTTAAGTTTTGCATCAATATCATTATTTTCACAATTCAACATATTTAAATTATTTAACGTCTTTGTATGATAAGCAATGCTTTTGCTTGGATTCCACTGAATTTTCGGTAAAAGCCGTATATTATTTGTAGCATCGACATCAGTTTTAAAAGAAAGAACTATAGACATATTGTCTAAATATGGTTTACTAACTACTTTCATATCATCAATTGATTCTATAAGATTCAATGAGCAGCAGGCATAGTCAATAACTGATGATCCCATCGCTCCGCAAAATGTTTTAGCGCCAGCAGTATCTCCTCTACACCTTCCATTCAATATTACACCACCAGTATCATTAATTAGCTTTAATAAAAACTTACTATCAACCACCTTATCTTCTGAGTTTCTTTGAGCTGATAAATTTGAAGAAATTGTTAATTGCTTATCATCAATAGTTTGCCTGTTTCCAGTTGTGGCATTGAAATCACCTATAACACAAAACTCGACATTATCAAGGCTTTCAAGGGTGTTTTTGAATTTCTCGAAAACGTCTTTTCAATTTTGGTTATTATTTAGATATGTTGGTATAAATATAACAATTTTGCGGTTTAATTTTGCTTTCAAACACAAGTATTCATCTATTTATTAAACAGTATTTCGATTTTATGGCTTTCTTAAAACCATATAAACAAACACCAATCGCCCTCCCGAAATTATGAGCTTTTGTAGCTTCCAATGTACATATATCGTATTCACTAAAAATATAACTAAAATAATTTTGCTTTTCCTTAACTAAAAAAGTTTCAAATAAAAAGAATATATTAATTTTTTTAATAAAATCGAAAAAATCACAAAACATAAATTTATTATTTAACCCATATACATTATAAGATAAGACTTGACAAACTTCTGATTGCTAAACATTGCTTGCGCGTATAAATCATTTCGTGCTGGATTTTAATTTTCTGAGAGACCCACTTCATGTTGTTTGCCATCAGCCGTATGTAAAATAGTCTTTAGGTAATTTGCATCTTCCTGTTTTTCAGCAATTAACTCATTCAGTGGACCATTTATATTTTTCATTATTTACTATTAAATAAATACCTTTTTATCACACTTAATGTCTTTCATATTTTTTAATTTTTTTTTTAATTTGACGCATTTCATATTTTTGGTGTGACTCTTCGACAGTAATCTTTATATATGTATACACCTTTTTCTATTAGGTTTGCACCCTTTGCTAAAATTGACCTTACTTCATTTGGTGAAGAGAGCTCTACGATACATTTTGTTGGGTTTATCTGCCGGATATTTACCGCTTGAGTAGCAACTTGTAAAACATTTTTACATAATTCCGAAAAACTATTACGAATAGTATTGCTATCACTTCCACTTAATCCTGTAACTACTATATTTCAATTTGTCAATCTCTTGCACTTTTATCTTTAACTTGTGATCATTTTGTTTTAGTTTTACCATTTCTATGCGCAATTCTGCATTTTGCTTTTTTAGGTTAGGTTTTAGGTTGCAGGTCGTAAATATCATTCTTTGTTGCAATATCTTTTAGTTTTCCGTTTAATTTTGTTTCTAATGTTGACTCAAATTTTGTTAAAAGATGATCCCATTGAATATCTGCTATTTTATTAATTGTTTCGTTTAATAACGTTGTAAATTGAGTTAATTTGTGATTTATCGTTTTACCAACAAATTCTTCAATGGATGGTCTTTTACTATTTGTGGATTCTTTATTTTGAGGAAAATTTGGTGATAGTTCTGTTAGATTTCTTTTTTTAACTAATAAATCCAATAGTTGTTTATTGTCTTCCAGTTTGATGTTTTATATGTTCTTTTAAATATCGTTACGAGTGAGTCTATTATATGTTTTTTTATTTATTTTAATAATTTTTTTTTCCTTTTTTTGTTGTTTTTTATTATTTTATTTAGTTTTAATTGTTTTTATATCATTATGTTTTAATTTATTTTGATTTTTTATTATGATTCTTATGTTTATTTCAAAAATTCTCAACAGGTGTCGCACTGTCTTATTGCATATTAAATTTTATTATAGTATGTATAACACTTTCAGTGTGACATGTGAGGTTATATTTAAATTTACAAAATGCTTTGCTTTGTTTTTATCTAATTTTTTGTTGTTGATTTCAGTTGTTGATTGTTGATCAATTTTAAATATTTTTGTTTTTATCAGTGTTATTATTAGTTTATTTTAATTGTTAAAAAGATTATTTAGTTATATGTAGTTACTAATTATTATAGTTTTAATTTTTTGTGAAAAACAAAAATTTTAATTTGCTTTCTTAATAATTGTTAGAAAAATTTGTTAAAATTCAGTTTATCTAATTTTTTTTTGTTGTTTTTAAGCCAGATATATAAGTCCGTGATCGGATATACCAGAAATCGATACCTGGCAAACGTTTTAACCTCCTCCATGCGGTTTGTAGATGTTAAAAAATAGTCTAGGAGCGAAGAGCGAGTTTCAAAAAATCGCGTGAAGGTGAACTTATTAACTATGCTAAGGGAAAGGTTTGCACACATTCCTAGAAATCGACCCCTAAGATTGTCGCTAGCACTGAGCAGGTCGATGTTAAAGTTACCAGCCACTATTATTTTTTCAAACTTGGAGCTTAAGATGCCAAAAATTTGTTGAAATGGCGCAAGGCGCGAGTAAGACGGATGGGGAAGGTACACAGCGCCCAAGAGCAAAGGCCCATTATTACTACGCATTTCCGTAAAGATATATTCAATTGCATCATTTGGACTAGATTTTTCGAGAACTTTGACGGAATTACCGCATCGCACATAAATAGCCACACCTCCTCCCCGAGTCCAAGAGCCATTAGGATCGAGTTTCACCCTATCATTCCGATATATCTTAAAACCGGGAATGCGGACACAATTTGAGCGAAAATCCGGGTCCAGCCATATGTTTCTGACACAATGATAACATGTAAGTTAGTTTTGCATATGATGGATTTGAGAACTTCAATCTTAGGAAGTAAACTTCTGATGTTAATATGAATAACATTGAGCAGGTCAGATTTATTTAGGGCCAGAATTGTATTTGAAATAGAGGAAGATAGTGGAATTTCTCCCGAGTTGATATCACCCATAAGATCATAAATAAGTGAAAAGAGGCGCTTAATTTAACAAAATTGTTAAACAAAAAAAGAAAAAAAAGAAGATTTAAATACGACAGTAAATAAAATAATTACTTAAAATAAAAAGTTAAAATCTATTATGAATGCACAAAAATAATTAAAAAATAATATTTTAAACTTGTTGAATACATTCTGCTACAAGCTTGATGGTGAATTCCAAATATTATCATGTATGGTTACCAGACATTAGTTGGTCATTAGAAGTAATTGTGATCACTGCACTGTGCTGAGCTTTTATTATATAAAGATCTCCCATTCTAGTAAATATTTTATGGAGCCATCCATCTTTTTTTATTTTGTTGCCAATCCGTAGGAATGACAGTGTATATGGAGGAAGCCTTCATTTATATAAACGCATTTGGTCTCAGGAAAATCAAAATGAAATACACTCAAATTTTTAAAATTTAATTATTTATTGAAGAAGTCATCCTTAGTTGAATTACCCGAAAATTCAATAACAATTGACTTACTGTCACTGCGAGAACGAAATATCGATGCTTGCGTAATTAATGTTACAGGTAATGGTACTGGCAATTGAATTAAAATGTGTTTCCAACTTTTAATTTTCGACATAAGGGATTCCAGTAACCAAAAGATCACTGCTATGTGTCAATCTTTCAATTGCAGGCAGTCGTTCACTTATGTTCGGCTGTACAGTAGTGGATTTGCAGATATAGTTGATTCGTTCGGTAAGTTCGCTAACACTTTTGTACTGATTCTCTGCCATTTCATTAACTTTACTTTGCATAATTTCAATATTAGCTTCAGACGCAGCCACAATTTTTTCGTTTAATGATCTTTCAATATTTAAGATTTTTTTATCAATATTATTAATACTATTGCGAAAGCAGGCCATCGAATTGTCTAGTTTTTTGTTGAAACAACTTTCTAATTCAACGAATATGTCATTAATTGTTGCTCTGATATTTACTTCGAAAGAGTCGAATTTATCGGATGAAGTGCGGATGAATTTATCGGATGGGTGCGGATGAAGAAGTGCTCTTGGATCGCAACTTCATATTTTTGCTATTGGAACTAGAAGTGTTTGAAGCCATTTTAAATTGATTAAAAAGAAGTAGAAGTATGAAAAAGCAGAAATTAGAAATCACCAAAGCAAAATTTGTAGCAAGACGAAAAGCAAATTAAATTTAATAAAACATGCAACATGCTTCTGTAATAATTAGCTCCAAGTTTATGTATTATAAGTAAGTTATGTGTACTGGTTTTTAGTTGAATTTAAATTTAGTTAAATTAAGTTAATTAATTGTTTTAAGTTAATATTTATTTGTTTACTTCAATTATTTCCTACTATTACATGCTATTTCGATTTTTATTTACTTTATTAATGATTTTATTAATGTTTAATATTAATTTAATATTAATATTTATATATTATATTAATAATTGATTATTTGTTATTTCAACTTTAATTATTATTATTATTTAGTTTAGTTTATATTTTTTAATTTAGATATTGAATATGTTAGAATATTTTTATTTAATTAATTAAGTTACTAAGTTGAAATATGTAAAAATAAATCGATACTTAACGTAACGTAACGTAAGTAAGTTAACTTAACTTAACTTAACTTAACGTAACGTAAGTCCCAACACTATATTTTACAGCACTATTAATTCAAAGAATTATTGACAGTTGATCGATATTTTCATAATAATAAGTGTTGTTATTTATTAGATCTTTGTTGTTTATTATTTAAATTAGTTATATTTTATTGTTGAAATTATTTATATGTTAATCAAATCAAATTTAGTTTAATATAGAATATTGTAAATAAGAAAAAAAAAATATATATATATATGTAAATAAAGAATATTACGTTTTAAATGCAACAGTGTTTAATTAAAAATTTAAAAATTTAAAATAAATGTACCACTTTAAATTTATATGAAGATAACATAAAAAAGTTTTATTTTTTTTTCTTTTTATTTTTCACTTTTATGAATTTTATTAAGTCTTTTATATTTGGGCTTAATGAATATACGTATGTATAATCATATTATAAATTAATTTTAATTCATTTGGGCTTATACTCAGTTTAATTTAACTAGATTTAGTTAATTAATAATGATTACATAAATACAAGAAAATTTTGTTTATATTGTTCAATTTCACTTAATATTCTTAAATTGTGTATTGTTTTTTAATACTGGATATTGTGAAAAGATTAAAAATTTTTGTTTTTAAATTAAGTGTTAGAAAATTAAGATATTTTATTTTATAATAATTTTGTTTACAATTTGTTATTAAACAATTAATTATTTATGTGCACCAAAATGGCGGTTTATACATCCCCAACTACTAGTTTTTTTTTTGGCAAAACTATTTTTATTATTAGTAGGTACTTTAATATTTTTCAATTTTTATATTTTTCCTAATAGTAAGTTTATATGTCCAATTTGGTAAGTTTATATGTCCATATAGATTTAAAAATAAGTTATTATAATAAGTTAATAAATTTTTAATAGATAACTAATCTTAATTTCAATAAATCATTGCTATAACACGTCAGTACCCGAGACGAAACCGACCGAGGACACATATAAAAAGCATCACTTTTTTCAATGGTTTGATCATTATGTAGACAGAAAAACAGGTTTGCATTTTTCTTTATGAATTTTAAAGATGCGTTGTAACTTTTAAAATTGTTGTATCTTGTACGTTTAAACTTTTTTTGTTTCTTTCTTTTTACATTTATCAACCATTTTTTCTTTCTACTTTTCATATGCGCCTATTACTTAAGCCAAGTGTACATGAATAAGAAGTAAACCTGTTATATATTTTTGATTTTCTGTTTTTTATACTCTACACCTAAAGTATAGGGTATATTAACTTTGGTATGGTGTTTGTAACCACCAAAAGGAAGCGAGTTAGATATGGACATGTATATATATTCTGAATCAGGAGTCGATTTAACGATGTCCGTCCGTCCGTTCGCACGATAACTCAAAAACTAATAAAGCTATCTTGATGAAATTTATATAGTAGGTTACTAATTACGAAAGGACGGCTAAGTTTGAATCTGGACAAAATCGGTCTATGGGTTCGGATTCTGGAAGCTTCCGAATGATTCCAGAGCAAACGAGATTATCTCCAAAACCAACAAAGATAGAACCTTTAAATTTTGTACAATGATGTTCCTTCCCGTTCGATGTATGTCTCTGAAATTTAAGTGGTGGTGTTCTTTCATGCTTTATTTAAG
This sequence comes from Poecilobothrus nobilitatus, assembly GCA_947095535.1. NCBI lineage: Eukaryota > Metazoa > Arthropoda > Insecta > Diptera > Dolichopodidae > Poecilobothrus > Poecilobothrus nobilitatus. The sequence continues at coordinate 37,060 of CAMUPU010000002.1, read as the reverse complement.
TCTCTAAAATTTGAAAGGTTTTGGTCCATGGGTTCGGATTTTGGAAGCTTCCGAATGATTCCAGAGCAAACGAGATTATCTCCAAAACCAACAAAGATAGAACCTTTAAATTTTGTACAATGATGTTCCTTCCCGTTCGATGTATGTCTCTGAAATTTAAGTGGTGGTGTTCTTTCATGCTTTATTAAAGTCTCTAAAATTTGAAAGGTTTTGGTCCATGGGTTCGGATTTTGGAAGCTTCCGAACGAGCCCCAGAGCAAACGAGATTATCTCTAAAATCAACAAAGATAGAACCTTTAAATTTTGTACAATGATGTTCCTTCCCGTTCGATGTATGTCTCTGAAATTTAAGTGGTGGTGTTCTTTCATGCTTTATTTAAGTCTCTAAAATTTGAGAGGTTTTGGTCCATGGGTTCGGATTTTGGAAGCTTCCGAACGAGCCCCAGAGCAACCGAGATTATCTCCAAAATCAACGAAGATTAAACCTTTAAATTTTGTACAACGATGTTCCTTGCCATTCGATTTATGTCCCTGAAATTTAAGAGGATTTGGTCAATGGGTTTGGATTTTGGAAGCTTCCGAACGAGCACCAGAGCAAATGAGATTACCTCCAAAACCAACTAAGATATAACATTTAAATTTGGCAGAGTGGTGTTCTTTCATGTTTTATTTAAGTATCTGAAATTTGAGAGGATTTGGTTCATGTGTTCTTATCTTGGAGGCTTCGGAACGAGCCCCAGAGCAAACGTATATGTCTCCACAACCCACAAAGATAGAACCTTTATTTTTAGTACAAGAGTGTGCTGTTATGTGTCCTTTTCAATAAAATTGGAAACAGACATTTGAAAGAATTTGAGCCATGGATTCGTGTATTGGAAGCTTCCGAACGGGCCCCAGAGCAAACCAGATTATCTCCAAAAACAACAAAGATATAACCTTTAAATTTTTTACAATGATGTTCCTTCCCATTTGATTTATGTCTCTGAAATTTAAGTGGTGGTGTTCTTTCATGCTTTATTTAACTCTCTAAAATTTGAGAGGTTTTGGTCCATGGGTTCGGATTTTGGAAGCTTCCGAACGAGCCCCAGAGCAAATAAGATTACCTCCAAAACCAACTAAGATATAACATTTAAATTTGGCAGAGTGGTGTTCTTTCATGTTTTATTTAAGTATCTGAAATTTGAGAGGATTTGGTTCATGGGTTCTTATCTTGGAGGCTTCGGAACGAGCCCCAGAGCAAACGTATATGTCTCCACAACCAACAAAGATAGAACCTTTATTTTTAGTACAAGAGTGTGCTGTTATGTGTCCTTTTCAATAAAATTGGAAACAGACATTTGAAAGAATTTGAGCCATGGATTCGTGTATTGGAAGCTTCCGAACGAGCCCCAGAGCAAACCAGATTATCTCCAAAATCAACGAAGATTGAACCTTTAAATTTTGTACAACGATGTTCCTTCCCATTCGATTTATGTCTCTGAAATTTAAGAGGATTTGGTTCATGGGTTTGGATTTTGGAAGCTTCCGAATGATCCCCAGAGCAAACTAGATTATCTGCAAAATCAAGAAAGATAGAACATTTAGATTTTGTACAATGATGTTCCTTCCCGTTCGATTTATGTCCCTGAAATTTAAGAGGATTTGGTCCATGGGTTTGGATTTTGGAAGCTTCCGAACGAGCACCAGAGCAAATGAGATTACCTCCAAAACCAACTAAGATATAACCTTTAAATTTGGCAGAGTGGTGTTCTTCCATGTTTTATTTAAGACTCTGAAATTTGAGAGGATGTGGTTCATGGGTTCCTATCTTGGAAGCTTCCGAACGAGCCCCAGAGCAAACGAGTATATCTCCACAACCAACAAAGATAGAACTTTTATTTTTAATACAAGAGTGTGCTGTTATGTTTCCGTTTCTATAAAATTGGAAACTGACATTTGAAAGAATTTGAACCATGGATTCGTATTTTGGAAGCTTCCGAACGAGCCCTAGAGCAAACGAGATTATCTCCAAAACCAACAAAGATAGAACCTTTAAATTTTTTACAATGATGTTGTTTCTCGTTTGATTTATGTCTCTAAAATTTAAGAGGATATGGTCAATGGGATTGGATTTTGGAAGCTTCCGAACGAGCCCCAAAGCAAATGTGATTATCTCCAAAAACAACAAAGAAATAACCTTTAAATTCGGCAGAATGGTGTTCTTTCATTATTGATTTAGGTCTCTCAAAATTTGAGAGGATTTGGCCCTTGGGTTCGGATTTTGGAAGCTTCCGAACGACCCTCAGAACAAATTATATTATCTCCAAAAGCAACAAAGATATAACCTTTAAATTAGGCAAAATGGTGTTCCTTCATGTTTGATTTATGTTTCTGAAATTTGTGAGGATTTGGTCCATGGGTTCAAATCTTGGAAGCTTCCGGACGAGCCCCAGAGCAAACAAGTATATCTCCACAACCAACAAAGATAAAACTTTTGTTTTTTGTACAAAGGTGTTCTGTTATGTTTCCTTTTCTGTAAAATTGGAAACTGACATTTGAAAGAATTTGAACCATGGGTTCGTATTTTGGATACTTCCAGACGAGCACAAGAGGAACGAGCATATCTCCAAAACCAACAAATGTAGAACCTTTTAATTTAGTATAATGGTGTTCTGGAATGTTTTCTTTATATTCCTGATATGGATTCGATGAATTGCAATTGCAATTCGGGTACCTGACACACACCTCCCAAGGACTAACGATCTGCAAAATTAATAAAGATGGAAACTTAAAATTTTTTACAAAGGTGTCAAGCATATCCCAAGAGGATGCCTCATTTACGTTTCTGAAATTCGAGTTGAATAAGACAGAAAAGGGAAGAAGCTGCCAAAAAAATTTATGGATTTTTAATTTAATTCGAATTATTCAGGTGTAGGGTATTAATAAGTCGGTTTCATCGGCTTACTGTTACATTGACTTGTTTTTCAACATTCTTACATAACAATTAATTAATGGTTTTCTTTCTTCTTCTTTAAATATTTGTTATAGAAAAGAAAACGAAAAATAAAAGAAAAAAAACAATCTCATCTCAAAATAGCAAACGTAAATAAAAAAAGCATTTTTTCTTACAATTTCCATGTATACCTATTACTTGAAACAAGTATACAATCCTTATAAACAACTAGGCTTCTCTGGGACGCAGCCGCCAGTCTGACCTACTTTTATGACATTAACGTACTTAATTACGGTTTGACCTACTTCCGGGTGACCTTGACCTGCTGACCTGTCTGGCCCTAGTCCATGGCTATACGTATTTTTTGTTTTATTTTGTTTTTATGTTTCTATACAATATACGCTATTGCTTTACATAATATTCTAGTTTGAATATGGTATAGATATGTATTCATATATGTAGCTAGGTAATGTTAAGTATTTATCTACATATTTTTTGTTTTGTTATGTTTCTTTTTTGTCTTTTTCTGTTTTATGTAAAGAGTGAATGGAAATATAATATGTAAATGTAAGTATTAGGTATATGATGTGCATTGAAAATTGCATGAGGTTTTTTGAGTTACAGACAAATTGTGTATGAAAGTGCATTTTGTAAAAATAAATTAAGCTAAAAAATGTGTACATTGTACTTATATAAAAATTTGCTATTATTGGAATGAGTATTCGTTATTATTCTAATAAAAATTCCATTGAAGTAATATTGTAAGTATGAAAAAAAAGATTTGTATTTTTACTTTGAAAATATAATTAATATTTGTAATTTTGAAAATTTTTTTAAAAATAAAATTTAAGTGTAGAATTTAAAAATTTATTTTATTTATTCAATTCCTCGATTATTTTATATTTGAGAGATTTTTAATCTGCCATTGTTTTTGATTTTTGAAATGGCTGCTTATATTACTGCGATGATGATTACGGCGAATGCGACATCAAGTGTATAACTAACAACTGAAGTTGTGAAAAGTTGGTCTAGTTCTTCGACATTGTTCAGGTGCAAGTTGTATAGATATTTCAAGTTGAATTTCATTTCAGCCTGCGAGTTGCTGCCGTTCATTGTCGGTGGTAGAATGATTTACGATGTTCGCGTTTCTTTTTTGATGTACGTCCAATTGTTGTATTGTTTCAATGTAGAATTCGATTATGAAATTACCTATGAGATTTCTTGTGGTACTATTTGATTGGAGTGTTCCGTTGAAATTGTACTGAGAGAAAAGATGTACTTTGTATTGAGAGAAAAGATGTACTTGAGAGAAAAGATGTTCAGTGAGAAAAATTGTACTTTCATTAATGGTTTCGACTATTTCTTTTTGGTTGAATTCATATTCGCAACTATTGTTCTGGTTTCTCAGGATTCGGGTAATGCAATAGTTCTCTTGAAATTCTTCTATTTCATCTATTATGCATATGATGGTATTTTTTTAGTTCTTACATTCTTTGCTGAAGCCAAATGTTTGATTAATACTTGTTAACAGGTTTGTGTACGTTAAATGTAATTGTCTGTTGTTTCTAATAGTACTCCCAATTTGTACATAATTATATTCGAGGCCACTGGTTTTCGATAGTTCTCTAGTGATAGCACATAGAGAAGTATCATATCTTTGACTACGACTGTTGCATACTCAATTGCTTCAATTGTATTGGAATATGTTAATGTTTCCATTTCTGTAATTAAGAGATTTACTTCTACTTTGTTTAATAAATTTGTATTCAATATTTTTCCTTTTGCTAGTTGGACTGCTCTAGTTACTTCTTTTATTTCATCTTTTACCATGTCAAATGGTTGAAAAGTGTTTGTTGGTCGATTTCCTCCGAATCTTGGTTACACCTCTGAATAATTTTATTGTACTGCATCTGGATATGTCTGGTTGTGTTTGTTAGAATTTCGTTAATTTTATATTGTTGGTTGTTATTTTGAATTAAGTTATTGTGACTTCTAAGTATGTCGTCACAATCTGTGGTGTCGAGGTTGCTGGCTACTCATTTCCATGCGCTGCCGATCCAATTTATTGAACGTTTGACTTTAGAAGGATGTTGGGTTAGTTCAATGATTAAATTTTCGATTTACTGTATTTGAAATGTGAGTTGTGCCTTGATAAGATTGTTTGGTTTTAACTCATTTACTTCCAGTTTTGATTTTTGCAGTATGTCTTCATAGATATTGAGGTTAATTTTGTGAATTAATTTTAGATTTCCGTTTAATATAAGTCTCACGCCTTCTTTTGTCGTTACTACTGGTAATTTGTATTCATAAGTCTGAAGGGCTTTGGTTAATACCTTAAAGAGAAGGCTGAAAAGAAAAAAGATTTTTCGTTAGTTAGTAGAATTTTTTACGTGTGCCTTGTGAATTCTTCTTCCACTTTCTGTTGTTATGGTGACGTTAATATCCCTAGCTATTACTTCCTTTTTGTAAAGAGGTTTGTTTTTGCTCTTAATTTGCTTGTTAACCACAAAAATAGTTTTGCCAGGCTCATATGCTTTGGGTGTTTTCCTTTTGTTTTTCTCCCAATTTATTTTATTTTTTAGTGTTTTCGGATTCTGTCTGTTAGATCTTCATGAACTCTTTCTTGAAAATTCAAAAGATTTTGGTAATTGATCCGTTGGGTTCTTCCATAAAAGATATCTGAAGGTTTCTTTCCAGTTACCAAACGAATGCTGTTATTGTAGCGGTCGACAGCTATGTTGATCATATCTTTCAGTGTCGAGTCGCTTTGTTCTTGTTGTAAACCCCTTAATATTTCTTCTATTGTGGAGTGAACCTCTTCAATTGCGCCATTAACTTCATTCCTTTGCGATGGTGTGAAATACGTTTCGATTCCTATTGTCCTCAAGTAGTCAGTGATGACGCAATCTGCAAAACTCGGTTAATTGTCCATGACTATCATACGGGGTGTTGTGTAGTAATATATAATTTTCATTAATTTTTGTCTTAGATCTAAAGCTGATTTATTCTTGATTCTAATAAACTTGGCAAATTTGGTAAATTTATCTATACATGTGATTAATTTCTTTTTTTTTTATTTCTATCAAATCGATGTGTAAAATCTCGGATGGGTATGTTGGTATTGGTGTCTCGAATAGTTATGGATTATTGGGATGACGGTCGTATTTGCTAGTGTGACATATTTCGCCATTAAATGCGTATCTTTTTATAAGGCTGGCCATTTGCGGGAAGTAAAAATTTTAAACTATTTTTTCTTTATTCTCCTTCTAGTTCCTATGTGCTCGTTTGTGTTCGGGACTAATTATTTGATGTTTGTTTTCTTCAATAGCGATATCTGGCACTATTCTTTGTGTAATACGGATTTTGTAGCCCGATAAATGTTCCCTGTATAAGTTTTGTAGTTGCTGGATTTGGTTTTCTGGGATTTTGATTCCATTTACGATTGTTGGTGATAGTGTTTTCTTTAATGCTCCTAGTGAGGCTGGCATGGTGATGTTTTGAAGGCCTATATAGTGATGATGATAGTTATGGTGAGGATTTTCATATGCAAAAGCAATAGGTCCTTGTGAAATGATTATTAGATTCTTGAAGACATTAATTTGTGCTTCGCAATGTGGTATCAAATCGGTACTATCTTCTTCGGCATTGTGGGCAGTTCCAGTTTTGAAGTGTTTATTTTTTTCTTTATACTTGACAGCGCGTCTGCAACCTTATTGATAACGCCAGGCTTGTAGCTCGTAATTGTATTCCTCGATCATGGATTTCCACCGTTTTAATTTCGCATTATTGTTTTTATATCCCAAAGTGAATGTTAGCGGCTGATGATCCGTTAGGATTTTCACCTTTTTTGCTCCGTAAAGATAACATCTGAATTTGTCTAGAGCCCAAATTATCGCTAAAAGTTCTAACTCGTTTGTTGCGTATGACTCTTCCGTCCTGTTTAGTGCTCTTGAGATATAGGATTTTGGACGGTCTTTACCAATGTCACCCTGTGACAAAACTGCGCCGATGGCTTCGTTTGAAGCATCCGTGGTCAGCATAAATGTTTTTTCGAAGTCGGGAAAAATTAACAGCTCGGTTGATGATAAAGCGCGTTTTAGATCTTTGAATGCCTCTAGTTTGTAATCGCTAAATTTAATTGCAACTTTACGTGATTGATTAGCTTTTATCTGGGCGTTTTCTCCACGAGTCAGGTTGGTGAGGTTGGTTTGGCTATCTGCGAGAAGTCCTTGATAAACCTTCTGTAATAGGATGTGAGTCCTAGGAAGCCCTTAAGTTCTTTTAAATTCTAAGGTGGTTTTATATTCTCGATGGCTGCAATCTTTTCTGGATCCGCTTTTATTTCTTTAGTGGAGAAAAATTTCGTTTCGTTTCTGAGAAATTCAGTTTTGTCCAAATTTTCTCTCAGATTACCTTTTTCTGAAAATTTTTGCTACGTTCTTTATGTGTTCTTTTTCTGTTGCTGCCCCCGAAGATTTTTAAATCATCGATGTATACATATCATATCTTGCCGATGAATACCTTTAGCACGTTGTCGATCATTCTTTGGAAAATAGAAGGCGCGATCTTTAATCGGGTAAGCGGGTAATTCCTAATTGCGATTTAGGGTGGAGAATGCTGTTTCTATTATATCTTCGTTTTTCATTTTAATTTGATGGAATCCGGAAGTCAGGTCAATGGTGGTATAATATTTTGATTTTTCCAGACTTGCTATGGTATGCTTAATGTCAAGGATGGGATAAGCATCTGAAATGGTCACGGCGTCAAGTTTCTTGAAGTCAACGACCATTCTATACTTTGTAGTTCTTGAAGGGTCCATTTCCTTTTCAACGATCCAGATGGTTGAATTGGGCTTTTGGAGGCCCTTATTATTCCATCCTTTAAGAGCTTTTGGATTTGATTTTCCACCTCGGTTCTCATGTTCGCTGGGTATGGATAAATTTTTTAGTATATTGGTTCGCTTGTTGAAGTTTTTATTTCTGCTCGAATATTAGTATCAATGGTTTCGTTGTCATTAATTGGACTGAAAAGGTTTTGGTATTTTCTTAAAAGTTCGGTAATTTTTTTTTCTGATTCATTACTTGAGTGAGCTGCTCGAATTTCCATATTATTGACTTGAATTGATTTTTTCCCTCTCAGTATGGTAATGTGATCTGATATGGTAATGTTTGGTGATATCATTAGTTTGTTCTTTTTGTGATCATTGAATTTGTCATCGCCAATGATTCCGTCGAAGGATTTAAGTATTGGTAATATGAAAAAATCCAATTTAGTGTTATTTTCGTATGGTTTGAATAGCCTTCCGCTAACTTTTTGTGTTACGGTGATACCTCCTCCAGCTGAGCAGATTGAAAATGGACTTTCGGTTGATCTTGGGTTTCGTGCATGTTCGCTTTTTATAAAATTTTTGTTTGCTCCGGTGTCCATGAGGAATTTGAGCAATTTAGCAAGGTATGCTTGAGAGGCTGGGAGTACAAAATTTAGCTCATTTTCTTCTTCTGATGGTATTTCGTATTCGTAACTGTTATTTGTTGGTAAATGATCATAATATGGATCGTTTTCGGGTACTTTCAAACTAAAAATTCTTTGTTGTTTTCGTTCAATGCTATTGGAATCGTTATTTCTTTTGAAGGTTGGACGGTTCATGTAATTTACTTGCTCTGTTTGGACAGTTTGAGCAATGTCCATCGGAACGGGTGGTATTGGTTGAGTAGGTCTGGTTGGTGTATTTTCTTTGGTTGCTTGGAAGTTTCCATTGAAGGAATACGGGTTTTGGTACGATTGGCTGTGGTTTTCGAGGCTGCTTTGTTAGTAATAATAATTCCTTGGTGACCGATTGAATGCTGGTTTCCTATTTGAAAGGTGATTTACTGGTGGAGTTATTATATTTCTGAAATTTCTGTCATGTATTGATATGCTTCTAAAATTTGTATTTTGAATTTCGAGCCAGGAAAAATATGCTTCCGGTAGTATTTGTGGTCTCTGTATCATAAGCATCCTTGAAAGATCTCCATTGATTCTCCTTATAAAAACATCGAGGGCACTGTTACGATATGTTTCGCTTAATGTTTGTATAGTGTCTGCACCATAAGTCTCAGTTTTAATTTTGTTAATTATTAAGGACAGCTGATGATTTATGTTGGCGTAATACTCATCAATTGTAAGGTTGTTTTGCGTTAAATTGGATAGTTGATAAATACCAAAAGCATTAAATACCAAAGCTCTAACATCTCTTTTGTCTGCGTAATGGAGAGAAAGGTATTTCTTATTTTTATTTTTTTCCAGCTACTGTCGAAGATGTTGTGTGATATTAGAGCGCCGTTTCCACTTCCACGAATTTTTTAGCGGATATTCTGCAGGATTGCTCGATATATTAGTTTATGCTTCACTATTTGGTAATCGGTTAGAATATTTTCGATGTTGTGGAACCATCATATGTATTCTGTAGGGTTTCCGTAGAAAATTTGCAATTCCTTTACTGCGTCTGGTAGTTTGTCGATATCTTTTAGGTCTTGTTCGGTTTTCGGACTTTGCAACGTTAGTGGTTGACTTTTTTTTTTCTTTATTATCGTATTTTATAATTTAGATTACATTAATTATTATTTTATATAAAGTGTTTATTAATACAAGTTTATTTATTTGACCGTAGCCTGAGCTGTCTGGTTTGATAAGGCTCATTAAAAATAATATTCATTAAAAATAATAAAGTTAATTAAAAAATAATATTAAACATAATAATAAAAAAATAAAAATAGTAATACTTATTATCTATATATCTATATGTAAAGTTTTTACATTTTTTATTTTTTACTTTTTCTTCTTTTTTTGTTAAATAAACTAAGACTATAAATTTAAATTTAATCCACATATGACTACATGTTTAAATAGAATACAACAACTAATATAACAGATAACATTCCCTCGATCTTCCCTTACTCACTTTTTTATTTTATTTATTTTTAACTTTCTAACACAAATGCTTTAATTCGGGATTTAAACGTAGGTAGATTCGCAATCTGTTGAAAACTTTCCAGAAGTTCATTATAAATTTTTATAGCTTTTAAATTTTTTAGCCCATTAATTTTATCCATGGTTTCCTTATGAAGTTATATTTCGTATTTCCTGGATAGCGTTTTTATTTAAAAAAATTTTTGATAGCTAGTTGTTGAGTTTTATTTTTTGGTTAACTTTTGTAGAAGTGGGTAACTTGTAGAATTTTTTATTATATAAAAAAAAAATGTTGAACTCACATAAAAATTATGATGATTCGCATTTAGATTTTTGCTGGATACCACCTAATGATCCGTTTTAGCTTAGAGCGTTGATAATTGCGGTAAGCCTACTGCGGTACGATTAATATCACTTTGTGGATCCTTGTAGATTGGATTGCCTAACTTGCTATGTTCCCACGGTGATAGCGTTCTATAGTTCGTCCTGGATCTGCTTTTATTGAATTTTTCAATTCGCTATGTTCCCACGGTAATAGCGTTATGTGAATTTCAATGCTGCTCGGGCGCCAGTTAAGAAATAACAATATTTCTTATAAAAAAATTATTTTAGGACTAATGTCCACTTTATTTAAAGTAATTATTATTTTCAAGTATAAAATAAAACTGAATTTTAATTGCTAAATCTAACTTAATTTATAATAAATATGTAAATGCTTTCTAAGCATTTATTGATATTGTGGGAATTATTAAAATAAACTTTTCTCAAGTGAATATTTCACAAGAATAATATGCTGACCTAAGCGTCTGGATAAAGACATATGTTATATGGTGACTTAACTTATAGGCATGACAAATTCAATAATAATGAACTTTTTTCATTCAAATCAAATTTATTTCCCTAAAAATCTATTAAAAATTAGAAATCTGATAGCTGAAAATAGAAATGCTTAAAAATAACTGTTCAATAAGAGGTTTATTTACGTATTAATTGATATATGTGGCAAAGTACAAAGCATGCTAGAAAATATTTCGCCAGCCCTTAAATTTTATTTCTAATAAAATTTCAAACTTACTTGTATCGGTTTAAATTACTTTTTTTACGCACGTCCATCTGCTAACAAAGTCATAACTCGACTCCCGGATTAGTATATGTAAGAAAACTAAAAGATAACTGTTTAGTATATAGTTTGACAATTGAATGGGTAACATTGTTCCGTTATATTCTGATCAGAAAGAGTAAAATTTTGTGGTAGAGAAATGCATTAAAAATAAAAAAAATTTAGTCTCTGAATATCTCAGTTTGTCGTAAAACATTGTTACGTTCGATCATTATGGCAGAAAAATGTCGCGACGTAAAGTTAATGTCTCCAAATTGAAAAATAATAAAGCTAAAATATAGAGAAATAGCGGAAATGAATATGTAAGCCGAAAAGGCAATGTTATACCAAAAAAAATATGCCTAATATGGTAAGTGGAATAAAGTTGTAAATCAAATTGTGAGTTTGTAGTAGGTCGTGATTTTTATTTTTAGATTCAAGTTTGCAAATGCAAGTTAAACTGCAAACAGTTTTCAAAATTTGAAATTGAAAATGAATATAAAAAATTTTATAAAATGAATGAACGAGCTTTATATAAAATGCTTTATATAAAATTAACTATAACGAGCTTTATTTATCAAGTTTATTAGAGTTAGTAGAACCAACTAGAAGAGTTCGAGAAGAAAGTGTTTCCAGGCGTAATGTTCCTGTAAACTATTATTTAAGCAAGAAAAACCGCAAAAAATGTCAAAAAATGATTTGTAATAATGTTTTTCAAATCACTGCGAGAAGAATACAAATATTATTAGAAAAAATTAAAAATAATGATAATCTAAAAGATAAACGAGGTCTTCATTCAAATCGACCACATGCTGTTACAAATAATGAAAAGACACTGAGTCTGTATCACTGTGGGATTACATAAAATTATTTCCCACTCAACTGAGCCACTGCAGCAGAAACAGAAGCGAAAAGAGATGTTTAAATTCAAATTTAAGTCTGAATGTACGATTTGTATATCGAAAAATACCCAGGTTCATCTCGTAAAATTTTCACCTATCGTGAAACATTCAATAGTGAATTTCATTTACAATTGGGGGTCCCCAGATCCGATACTTGCATATATTGTTACTTATTATTTCTAAAAATGACAGCAACTGATGATGCAAATACACTTTTGCCTTTAGAATGTGAAACAAATTTACATCACAGAAAAGTTGAAAAGGCTTATGTAACATTAAAAGAAGATGGTAAAATTTCCAAGTTAAATAAAAATGTAGTCGTCTTATGTGTAGATAACGAGTAATATTTACACCAAATTTAACTCGTTCAGATATTTATTATCAAAGATAATATTCTAATTACAATTTATAATATAAAACAACAGATTTCAAATATGTATTTTTAGCATGAAAGTATTGCCAAACGGAGATCCATGGAAATTGCATCTTGCATTTATACTTATATTGCAAACACATTTTCAATTTTAAAGCCAGGAGAAATGAGGAAACTTATTATTTGGTCTGACGGATGATAACTTTACTTCAATTTTTATATAGCACAAAGATTTTTTATAGAGGTCAATCAGAACTTTATGGTTTCTTGACATAGCCTATTACCCTGTGATAGGCACTTTGCGCTTAAGAGTAAAATCAAAAAAAAGAAATATTTATTACGGGCCTGAAGATGTAGTAAAAATAATAAAAATAGTGAAAACCACAAATCCTTTTGAAGTATTTCAAATGCAGCAAAGAAATTTTTCTAAAATTTTTAGTAATCTTATCTCACAATTCAAAAAAATAATAATCAACTCAAGATCACAGAGCAAAGATGGCTTCAAATTTCTTTCGATAGTCCTTATGTATTACGTGTCAGAAAAACAATAAACATTTTAGAGTCTTGGACAGATTTTTCAATGCTAAACAAAAAGCGATATAGCTCACAAAGTTTTACTAACTTAAAACCACTTCGAGATAAACCTGTAAATATAAAGCCTGAAAAATTAAATGATCTCAAAAATATGTGTCAGTATTTACCTGAGTATTATAAGCAAAAATTATACATCTCACAATACTAAACTTATTTTTTTAATTGTATTTTATAAATGATCTCAGTAACTTTTGTAACTTAACACTAGTCTATACCAGCTTAATTTTGGAAAATTAAATTATTATATTGCACTTTATGGTAACTCTGTAATTAATAAAATAACAAATTAATTAAATATACTCTGTACGAGTTTAACAGCTCTTTTGAGAAATAAATGAGAAATAAATAAATAAATAAATTTTATATAAATTTAATATAATGAATTTTGAAATTATTTTTCAATATATACTAATAAATTTTGAATGTCTCTTTTAGTAGTTTATTCCAATTGCACTGTGTTAGTTTGAATGGCTGTTACGTTTTTAATTAAAAACGAAAAAGAATACAGTCGCCTTTGTCAACTCTTAGATACCCGTACGAACTGTTAGTATGTTCACAGCCTGTCACTCTGCTTACAATATTATTTTTTTAATATTTTAGTATTTTAAAATAATTTGGGTGAATTTTATAATTTCTAGAACTATGGGTTGTACATATATTCAAACTATATGTTTATACATTCGTCAAAAGCAGATTCTAAACTTCCACATAACGATTATCAATCCAAAACTTTTTCAAATATTCTACAGTACCATTTAATACTAAGCGGTACATGTATATTAAATTACAAAATAGTAAATATAATTTTAAATATTATATTATATTAATACGCACATAGAATATTTATATTGTTATAAGTATATCGCCATACATTGCAATATTTCTTTAAAAATATTTCCATTCATAGAGTAATTTCTTATAAGTACAAAAAAATACATATATGTATGTAAATACGGCGCTATATAATATACATCTATACTCTTATCATTCATTCGTCAGTGACATATGCGATTGTAAATAAACATGATATTATATAAGTACGTATGTACATATATCAATTACATATAAATAAAAATTCTTCAAGCTACCGTTATGTTGTTTATTTATTTACATTTTTTTGTACTACGCATTATATCCTCAACAATTTAAAATTATCGAATAAAACAAAATACAAAAAATTCGTTAAAGAAATATGTTAGAAAATTTGAAAAAATCAAGTAACAATGTTGTAGCTTTAATTTTTATGTATTACTTTAAAGAAATGTTAACAGGTGTCCAAGTTACAGGTATTTAAAAATAGGAAATTTTCAGTTTTTGACCCCTTACAGCTCCTAAACGGGAGGTGATACACAAAAATTTCTGAAATGACTCATACTTATTTTCAAAGACCTAATTTTTGTCAAAATTTCAAGTTTCCAACTTAAACCGTTTAGAAGATAGAAGTGTTATAGGATTTTGCAATAATTCAGTTTTGCATAACGGTAAATTAAGACACCGTATAGCACAAGTATATATTTATTATATACACGTTTGTAAAGCTCATAATAGCACCTATCGTTTGGAATTTTCAGATTGAAGATATACCTTATAGAGCTTGTGTTATAATAATTTAAATATAGAGATTTTTCGAACTTTGGGGGGCTGTAGCTTCTTAACGGGTGGGGCTACAGAAAAATTAATATAATCATAAAATTAATATTTTTATGGTATCTATCAGCAGTTAAAATTGCATGGCTCTATTTCAAAAAAAATGTGTAGATCGAAAAGTTAGTTGTTCGGGAGCTACCCGATGTTTTGGTCGGAACTCAATCAAAAAATAGGGAACCTACAAATTTCTCCCAGAATATTTTGTGTAAATTTTAAGATTCTAGCTTTTTTAGTTTTAGAGTTAGCGTGCTGACGGGCGGGCGGACGGACGGACGTACATGGCTTAATCGACTCAGAATTTAATTCTGATCCGATCCATACCTTTGAAGGTATATCTAGCTCGTTTATTTTGAAATGTTACAAACGGAGTAGTAATTTTATTATACCCGATAATTATCGTACGGTTATAAATATATGTATGTATTTTATTTATTTGTATTAGCATTAAATAAATTTAAAAAAAATAAATTTAAAAATTAAGCTTGAATGGCTGTTAAATTTTGATTAATATGTTTTATTTATTTGTGTCAGAATTAAATAAATTTAAAAAAAATATTATTAATATTAAAAAATCCAATTTTTTTTTTTAAATATAAAATAATTTTATTCCAAAACGTTGTAACAACGTTGTAACAAACATAAATTCTCTGCTTAGAAACAGTGGAATAGCGTTGTACATATAAAGACTTGTTTCTATTATATATCTATTTCTATGTTTCTATTTTTGTTTATTAGAGCTATAAAAATTCATTATTTTTTTTAAATTGTAACAAAAAGGACAGTGTAATAAACCAATATTAAAAGCAGAAAGAATACAGTTGCTTTTGTCAACTCTTAGATACCCGTACGAACCGTTACTATGTTCACAGCCTGTCGCTCTGCTTACAATATTATTTATTTAATATTTTAGTATTTTATAATAATTTGGGTGAATTTTATAATTTCTAGAACTATGGGTTGTACATATATTCAAACTATATGTTTATACATTCTTCAAAAGCAGATTCTAACCTTCCACATAACGATTATCAATCCAAAACTTTTTCAAATATTGTATATTACCATTTAATACTAAGCGGTAAATGTATGTAGGATGTCAATATTTAACAATGAACTCCAATACTATAACTATCATACGACAACATTATTAACATACGACAACATGAACCGTACGATAATGATGAGAGAGAATGATAGCAATCACAAAAAAAAGACAAGAAGTTCATTCTGCATTAAGACCTGGTACAGCATAGTCAAGATTAAAAAAGGAAGTTAACCAGTTGTTAAATAAACAATTTTATTTAAATAAAATAAAACAATTTTTGAACTATAATAAAATATTTATCTAGAAAAATTGACCGAACTGTTTTTTTCAATTGTAATCCCACAAAATTTGGGGGCTCAATCTAGATCATTCTAGGGGGATCATTCTGGAAAAAAATCTAAGAAGAAAGGCAGAATCCGAAAGTGGGAAGGTGACACAGACAAAACGAAGATTCCACATGGTGATCAAAATGGTGATACCACATGGTTTGTGAGTTTAATCGAAAAAATTTAATTTTAATTTGTTTTACAATAATTGAAAAAAAAGAGAATAAATTTTAATTTTTTTTATAATAATTGAAAGACTAGTTTTTAACAAAATTTTTAATATACAACTAAAAATAAAAAAAAATTTTATGTTTTAAAAGAAAAACGTGAACTAATTCGACTGAATAGTATAGTGTATTTAAGACAATTCCAAAAGAAAAAAAAAGAAAAATATATAATTAACCTGTATGTAAAAATATATAATTTTCAAAAAAAAAAAAATAAATTCTTCATAGAATTTAGTATATAAGAAACTTTTTAAATAGAAAAATTAAATTAGAAATGGATGAGATATAAAAAAAAAAACTGTGTTGCATTATTTTCTTTTAATCGGGTTTAAACGTTTAAGAAATTAACAAATATAAACTAAGAACAATTAAGAAAAATAAAATCGTTGGCATTGGGTATATACTGTATTTTTGTAATATAACAATTAAGTTCTTATAGAACCTATTTATAACTAAATGATAAAAAAAAAAAAATTCTATTATAAATTCTATTATTAATACGAAATGAAGAATTAATAACTATAAAAACATATTGTCAATAATAGTATTCATTTTTAATTTTTCAGAACTAAAACAAAAGAGATTGTAATTATTAGAATATTATAAAAAAAAAAACCAAACCTGTTTCTTACATTATTCGTACAAAACAAATTCAATTGTTGTGAATTTAAATCTAGAATACAAAGATAAAAAAAAAGAACGAAATAATTTTTAATGCAGTAATAAAATTAAAGACTGGAAATTAATAGGATAATTTTAATGAATTTAAGAACTATTATAAATTATGGTTATACAAAAAATAAAAAATAAAAATTAAATTGGTCAATTTTAATTATTAATAAATTATTCGAAATTAAATTATATCAATAGTAGAATGTATAATGTAGAATGTAGAATAGTATTTTATGTTTTGTTTTGATGAAGAAGGAAGGTAAATGTGAACAGATCATCATCAATTAGTGTTATCATCATCAGTGTCAAAGGAAAAAAAAACAGAAGACAGGGGTGGCAAACTTTTTTGGTTAAACACCAAAAAGTTGTTTAAGTAAAAATTGTATCAGAGGCAGTAAAAAAAAAATTTATAAAAGATAAAAAGTATTCCAAAAAAAAAAAAAAAATATATATATTTATCAAATAAAAAATAAATAACATATTAAAAATAATTTTAATTTAAAAAGAAGAAATTATAAAATAGAAAAAAAAAAAATTTTTTTTAATTTGAATTTTTCTTGGTTGTTAATTAAATACCTAATAAAAATTTTTAGTAAAATCAAAAACCTTTATAAAGAAAACAATTTTTAAAAATGGGTCGTAAAAATAAGCAAGTATTGAGTAGTACTGGTAATGTGGAGAGCATAGCTCCTGACGTCTCAAGAATTTTTGAGGAATTGCAGGGGTTTAGAGAGGAGTTAAGAAGGCAGTATTCAGTGGAAGTTAGTTTGGCAAAAGCAAGGCGGCCAGACAACCGATATCGAAATAGGTCGAGTACGAGTCGACAGTCTGTTAATTTCCATCATAACAACGTATCATACCACCAACACTCATATGATAATAACAATCCCTCGCAGCCGATAACTAGTTTTCATAGCAATAGATGGAGATTTCCTGGTTCCATAAAAGATATAGTGGAAATTTTGCCAACATTTTCAGGAGAAAATGAATACGATGTCAGTAACTTGATTTCAGACATAGAAGACACGACATCTGACTTAGGTTGTTCTGAGTTAGAAACATTTCTATTAGGCAAAAGATTGTTGACAGGTCTAGCTGAAAATACATTAAGAGCGAAACCAAATATTACCTCCTGGAACCAGTTAAAAAGATTTTTGAAGGAGGAATTCTCTGAAATAATTAGTTCAGCAGACGTTCACAGGAAGCTGGCAAGTACGAAACAAAAAAAAGGCGAAACCGTTTATGAATACCTAATCAACATGAGGGCCATAGGCGCCAAGGGGAATGTAGAAGACGATGCAATCTTAAGATATGTAGCTGACGGAATTTATGATTCTCCAGAAAATAAGCAACGGTTATATGGTTGCAAAACAATTCAGCAGTTTAAAGAGGAATTACGAGGATACTCCCAATGCAAAGAAGCACGAGAACGTTTTAAGACAAATGCAAACTTCAGACGAAACCCAAACGATATGAGCAATAAAACTGAATTAGGCTGTTATAACTGTGGCAGAAAGGGACACAAGAGTGTGAACTGTAGCTAAAAGAAACCGACGTGTTTTAGATGCAACCAGTTTGGGCACATATCGAGAAATTGCACTCAGAATACCTAAGTTCCAGCAAAGACGAATTGTAACAGCGCCACCTTAGAGGGAAACTTGAAAATTCCAGATGAAAAACAGATTAAAATCAATGGCCATAAGATAGCAGCCCTGATAGACACCGGGAGCGACATAATGCTAATCAGATCCAATGACTATATCAGGATTGACGCGCCCGAAGCAAATTCACGAAAGATAAGTATACGGGAATTAGTAAACGAGTCTGTGTCTATGTCGAGTCTGATCCTATTGTTGATCATTTAACGCAATAATTGAAATAGATAACAACAGCTACAGAACAAATGTTCATATCATTTCCAAGAATCTTCTACAATACCCCATGCTCATAGGAAAAGATGTATTACGTAACATCAAAATCGAGTTTAGCGATGGAGGAATCAATATAAGTAAATTGGAAGATTCACTGGTGAATTGCTTCAATATAATGGAAGAAGAAACATCATTAAAAGTTAGAAATACGAACTATGAAGAAGAAGTCAGAAGCTTGGTTAGAAACTATAAACTCAGAAATGAAGAAGACACAGAAGTAACCTTGAAAATAGTACTAAACGACAGTACTCCTATTTCACAGGGACCACGAAGACTGGCTCCATTAGAAAACAAAGTGTGGATGACCAAGTTCAAGAGTGGTTGGAGAAAGGTATTATCAAACTCAGTAAGTCAGAGTTCGCAAGCCCCATTGTTTTGGTGAACAAAAAGGATAGAAAAAAGAGGCTATGTGTTGACTTTAGGAAGTTAAATAAACAGATCGTTAGGAATCGTTTTCTTATCAGCTGGAAGTCCTGGCAATTATAGAAGCAGTGAAAAAGTTGAGGGTATTTCTACTGGGTATTAAGTTCAAAATAATAACGGATTGTGCGGCGTTCAAGATGAGGATGGAGAAAAAAACCTTATCAAATGGTAGCAGGATGGGCACTAGCTCTACAGGAATTTGATTATCAACTAGAACATTGAAGTAGCAAACAAATGAATCATGTGGACGCCTTAACCAGAAACCCTTTGGTTATGTCCATTACAATGTCGAAAGATTTCGTGGAGCAGATATAAACAGCAGAAAAGAAAGACGAAAATTTAAAGGTGATAGTAATGCTGTTGGATCACGGACAATACAAGGATTTCATAACGAAGAACGCCATAGTTTATAAAAACCACTCAAATGGCACCGAATTTTTATGTATTCCACAAAGAATTCAAGAGGAAATAATAAGGAAAGTACATGAAAATGGACATTTTGCCGCCAAAAAGATGGAGGAAATTATTTCAACGGAATATTACATTCCGAAGTTAAAAGAAAACATCGACTCTTGCAGGAAGAATTGCATCCCCTGCATATTGGGAGCAAGAAACGAAGGTTGGCCTAAAGGATACCTCAATCCCTTGGAAAAGGATGTTGTGCCGTTAGAGACCTATCACATGGATCATTTGGGACCATTGTCCAGAACTAAAAAGAACTACTGCTATATTTTATGTATCATTGATGCTTTTTCAAAGTTTACATGGATCTATCCTGTCAAAACAACAAAAACTGAAAAAGTGCTGCAAAAACTAGAACAACAAAAAACTAATTTTGGAAACCCACAACGTATAATAACAGACAAGGGCACGGCCTTTACTTCCAACGCGTTTGAAGAATATTGCAAATCAGAAAATATTCAACATGTACTTATAACCACGGGCGTGCCTCGAGCAAATGCACAAGTGGAAAGGTTAAATAGAATTATAATCTCGGTATTATCGAAATTGGCAATTGAAGACCCATCCAAATGGTATAAGTTCACCAATCAGCTGCAACGATGCATAAACTCGAAGTATCAAAGGAGCATCGGAAGGTCGCCGTTCGAATTGTTAACGGGCGTGCAAATGAAGCAGTGTACGGATATAAAGCTAACACGAGTTGTAAACGAAGACATAATAAACGTATTCGTAGAAAATCGCGAAACGTCGCGCGTGGAGGCTCGGAAAGCAATTCTCAAAATTCAACAGGAAAATTGCGAAAACGGTCAATAAAAAACGTAAAGCGGCAAACAAATATGATATCGGAGACCTCGTCGCGATTAAACGGGTACAATTTGGTACTAATCTTAAAATTTTTCCCAAATTTTTAGGTCCGTATTAAGTATTGAAAAGCTCAGAGAAAAACAGATATACAGTTTATAAGGTTGGCAACCAAGAAGGTCCAAAAATCACAACCACGTGCGCTGAGTTTATGAAAGGCTGTCAAAGCTGGGATAACCAAAACGAAGAAGTGAGCGAAGAAGACGATGATGAAGTAAAAACAAGCAACGAAAGTGAAAATTTAAACGAACGACGCAGACGAAAATTATCAACTGCAATAAAAATAAAACTTACGAAGCATAACAATGTTAACAAAGACGAAAAATCACAAATAAAGACGAAGGAAGCGATAAAGATGAAGGATGCAGAAAAGGCGAAGTTGATTAAAATACTGAAGACGTTAATTACCAATTCAGACGAAAATCTATAAGCTATAATAAAAGAAAACGAACGACGAAAACAAAAATTATCAGCTGCAATAAAATAAAACTAATGATGAAGATGTAAGCACCAGCCAAGATCGAACAAAACAAGACGAAAATGGCAGGATTAAAAGGAAAAGTCAGGATTAAAAAGGAAGTTAACCAGTTGTTAAATAAACAATTTTATTTAAATATAATAAAACAATTTTTCAACTGATGGACGGACGGACGGACGGACGGACGAACGTACATGGCTTAATCGACTCAGAATTTGATTCTGATCCGATCCATACCTTTGAAGGTATATCTAGCTCGCTTATTTCGAGGTATTACAAACGGAGGAGTAATTTTATTATACCCGATCCTATCGTACGTACGTATGAGTCATTTCAGAAATTTTTTTTGTATCACCTCCCGTTTAGGAGCTCTAAGGGGTCAAAACTGAAAATTTCCTATTTTTAAACACCTGTTAACATTTTTTTGAAGTAATATATAAAAATTAAAGCCTTAACATTATACTCTTATTTCTGTTAACAACTTTTTTTAATAATATAGGGTTACTTTATAATTGACGAAAGTGTTACTTGATTTTTTCAAATTTTCTAACAAATTTCTTTAACGAATTTTTTGCATTTTGTTTTACTTGATAATTTGAAATTGTTGAGAATATAATGCGCAGTCCCAAAAACTGTAAATAAAAAAACAACATAACTGTTGCTTGAAGAATTTTTATTTATATGATATTGATATACATACATACTTATATAATACCATGTTTATTTATATATCGTATATGTCACTGATGAATGAATGATAAGAGTATAGATGTATATTATATAACGCCGTATATACATACATACATATATGTATTTTATTGTACTTATAAGAAATTATTCTATAAATGGAAATATTTTTAAAGAAATATTGCAATGTATGGCGATATACTTATTACAATATAAATATACTATGTGCGCATTAATATAATATAATATTTAAAATTATACTAGAAAATCCCCTGTGCAATTGCACAATTTCTATAGATTCAAAAATATTTGCGGTATCATACTGACTCCCTTAATAAACTACCTAAAAATTTCATTTTTACATCAGCAGCATTAAAAAAACTTTGGTATCACTTACTTACTTGATGTAATAGAAAAAAACATAAAACAAATCTGAACACATAAAATTAAAAATGTTAGGAACAGTTTATTAATTTTGTCACGCCGTTTTTTCGTGGCGGTAATTTTTGACAGTTTTTTAATCATTGAGAAAAAATGGTCCAAGCTAAAAACACATTCAGGGTAAAAGTTCGTGCCGATATCTCAAAAATTGTTTGAAACACATGTATAAAGTGCACAATAAAAACCGGCGAAAAGCCAACCAACACCAACCGCTACGACATTTTTATTTTTGTTACATTTAAAATAATCCCAATAATCGAAATAATTTTAATATTTGTTAAAATTTTACCAGACTCTCTATTTTTCTTTAGTTTAAAAAAAAAATTTTTATGTCGATAAAAACAGTTGTTTTCGCCGCGAATTACTTTAATTACCAAAACTACTTTCAAGTCTTTTGCGTTTATTTTTTTTTTTGCTTGAAAAAAATTTGCTGAATTTATTTTATTTAAATGTACTTTGGAAGAGGTCTTTAGTATATTTAATAAAAGATTCATGTCTCTGATAATGTAATTTCATAAATTTTCGGGGCCTTTTTTTTTGTGTGGGTCGTTTTCGACAGCTTTTTAATTTAATGCTCTAATAATAAATTAGTACAAAATTATGAATCTATTTTGAGAGAAGGCATCTAAAATGATATTTCCTATGTTATTTTTTCTCTTTTTTTTAAGAAAAATATCCATTTCTAAAATATTTAGTAAGTTTCTGATTTCTGTTATGAAATATAATTAGCTAAGTCTGCCGAATTTTATATTAATAAAAAAAATTCGAATATTTTATGTTATATCAAAAATTCAGCTTAAAAAATCAAAATTAAAACCTAAATAAACAAAACTACTTTAAAGTCTGTTGCGAAACTTTTACCAGCTTTTATAATAGTGAAAACAAAATCAAGAATAAAATCGGCCTATTATTTTTTTTCTTATAAATATAAGGCTTACTATAAACTTTGCTCTTTTCACTTTCAGGTCTTTTAATTTTATTAAGAGTATTTTTATTTTTTTCAAAACAAAGAGTCATTTGAAAACTGCCAGCAGAAGATTAATAATTTATTTTTAATTTACCGCTGCGACCAGTTCATAATGGATGTGGCGGTCAAATTTAAAAATTAAAAATTTGCTTTAAATTTTGTGTCGAAAGTACTTTTTAAAAAGTAAACATTTGTGTCTCTGATAAGACTTTTAGTCCAAGATTTGTGTCTCTGATAATAAAATTTTAAATTATTAAATAAATATACAGAAATATCATCTTTGCCAGTTTAGTTTACATTCAGTGTGAGTGGTTTATTATAGAAATAAAATATTTTTTTTTTACATCTTGTGTGTCTGGTATTAATATCTATATGATATTTAATATCTTGTGTGAATTGGTATTATCAGAGACTACATAGAGATGTACAAATTCATACAAAAATTTGTACTAATTTTTTTTCAAACGGGCCAGCTAAAACTGGCTAGTTTTAAAAATTTTAAAGCACAGAAATATTTGATTTGTGTCATAGCTAAAAGAATTTAGTGAAAACCAGAATCTTCTGTAAAATCTGGTGTAAAATGTAAAAATTATCATTCATATATTTTATGCATTTACAAAATTTTTTTATCTTTGTGAATTAAACCATAATCATTATATTGTGTATATTATCAGAAATTCAATCATTAATTTCAGGTATTATATTATCTGATCTGATTAACAAATTTTATTTTTTTCCATGGCTAACAATATTATTAATGGTCTAATAATAAATTAGTACAAAATTATGAATCTTTTGTGAGAGAAGGCGTCTAAAATGACATTTTCTATGTAATTTTTTTCTTTTTTTTTTAAGAAAAATATCCGTTTCTATAATATTTAGTAAGTTTCTGACTTCTGTTATGAAATATAATTATTTAAGTCTGCCTAATTTTATATTAATAAAAAAATTTCGAATATTTTATGTTATACCAGTTCTACCGAAAATTTAGCTTAAAAATCTAAATTTCAACCTAAATAAACAAAACTATTTTAAAGTCTGTTACGAAGCACCAGCTTTTATACTAATGAAAACAAAATCAAGAATAAAATCGGCCTATTATTTTTTTCTAATAAATATGAGGTTTACTATAAACTTTGCTCACTCTCACTTTTTCACTTTCAGGCGCTTTAATTTTATTAAGAGTACCTATTTTTATTTTTTTTTTCCAAAACAAAGATTGAAAACACCAACAGAAGATTAATAATTTATTTTTAATTTACCGCTGCGACCAGTTCATAATGGACGTAGCGGTCAAATTTAAAAATTAAAAATTTGCTGAATTTATTTTGATTGAAAATGTGTTTTTTAAGTATGTATGTACTTTTCCTTTTTTGACTGTACTCACTTTTAATGAACGGTTTGTGTCTCTGACAATAATTCTAGTGGAAAATTTAGTCTCTGGTAATAATATTTACTAAATTTATTTATATTTTTAATTAACGGTTTGCGTCTCTTGATAATACTTTGAGTTAAAGATTCTTATCTCTGGTAATAAAACTTTAAATTATTAAATAAATAGTAAAAAAACCTTATTAAAGGGTATAAGTAGAAAAATAAAGCTTTTGTGAAAGTTTCCTCAGTTTTATGAACAATTTAATTTTAGTAAATTTATTCAAATACTTATATGTATTATATTTAGATATTGATAAATGTAAAATTTATTGCTAAAGTGTTTTAAATAATGAAAAATCTCAATGATGCTGTGAAGTAGTTTCTTTCAAAAATGTAATAAAAATGATTATTTAATAAATCTCATCTCTTGTAAATTTCTTTGTCAAGCTTTGGATTAAAAAACCAAAGGTTGGATTAAAAACCTATGGTAAATAAATTTTTGCCAATAGTATCAAAAATTTTCGCTTCGAAAAAATACAGTATCAAACTTTATAATTTTGAAACTAAACTACACTGATCTGATGCATTTGCCTAATTATAATATATAGTACACTTGTTATATTTTTCTATGGTTGCCATAGCAAATGCTTCAAAACTTTCTTTGTTATATTTTTCAAACAAATTTTTACTCTATCCGTAATAATATTCTGTCTCTTTATCTATCGCTTTCTCTACAAAATCTTCACACCGTAAGTTTTACGCACCTTTTATGTAAAACAATAAAAATTGGCTGTGCATATAATGTTGAAGTTTTAGAAAATAAAAATCATAAAAGAAGCATAAAATTAAGAAAATGTTACACATTCAAAATTTAATTGAAAATTGTGATTTTATAATTTAAATTGCGCTCCTTTAAAAGCTTTGGTTTTACGCACCGCTTTATTTTTTTATAATTTCTACTTAAAAATGCAACTCTTTAAAAACTTTGATTTATGCACTGTCTTGTTTTTTCATTCTTTTTATAGCATAACATTTTAATTCTTTTTTTCTATCTGTTATGTACCTAAATATCAGATGTACGTTTCTTTCTTTTCATAGCATAGCATTTAATATTTCTTTTTCTATCTGTTATGTACGTAAATATCAGAGGTATGTTTTTTCATTTAAAATCATAACATTTTAATAGTTCTTTTTTTCTTTAAAAATATTTAAAAACAGTCAAAGTAACATTTTTTGTTCTCTTTTTTTTCTATTCGTTTTTATTTTTCTTCGCAGTATTACATTTATTTTTTTTTGTTTTCTGTTATTTACGTACGCTAAGTATTTCTTTTATTTTTTTTTAAAATATTAAATTTATACATACAGTCTATTTTAAAAATATAAATTATAACCTATAGAACATTCTGAATTTTTTTTTTGTTCGTTTATGTTTACCGTCCATTCATTCATATAAATAACTGTTGCCTATACAAAAAATAATAAATCTATAATAAATCTAATATATGTATACCCATATTTTTATTCATATATCTCTATATTATGGGCTAAACTTCTGATTCTAAAATTGTACTATATTATGGCAAAATTTTTAAAAAATTAAGAAAATGTTACTTAGCAAAATTTAAATAAAAATATTATTGCAATTTTATAATGTTCTACTTAAAAATCCGAACCTTTAAAAACTTTGATTTATACACTGCCTTGTTTTTTCTTTCTTTTCATAGCATAACATTTTGATATTTCTTTTTTTCTATCTGTTATGTACCTCAATATCAGATGGCCTTTTCGTTCTTTTCATAGCATAACATTTTTTTTTTTCCTTTTTCTATCTGTTATGTAGGTACGTAAATATCAGACGTATGTTTTTTTTCTTTTAAAATCATAACATTTTAATAGTTCTTTTTTTCTTTAAAAATATTTAAAAACGGTCAAAGTAACATTTTTGTTCTCTTTTTTTTTCTATTCGTTTTTATTTTTCATCGCAGTATTACATTTATTTTTTTTTTGTTTTCTGTTATTTACGTACGCTAAGTATTTCTTTTATTTTTTTTAAATATTAAATTTATACATCAGTCTATTTAAAAAATATAAATTATAACCTATAGAACATTCTGAATTTTTTTTTTGTTCGTTTATGTTTACCGTCCATTCATTCATATAAATAACTGTTGCCTATATAAAAATTAATAAATCTATAATAAATCTAATATATGTATACCCATATTTTTATTTATATATCTATATTATAGGCTAAACTTCTGATTCTAAAATTGTACTATATTATGGCAAAATTTTTAAAAAATTAAGAAAATGTTACTTAGCAAAATTTAAATAAAAATATTATTGCAATTTTATAATGTTCTACTTAAAAATACGACCGTCTAAAAACTTTGATTTATACACTGCCTTGTTTTTTCTTTCTTTTCATAGCATAACATTTTGATATTTCTTTTTTTCTATCTGTTATGTACCTCAATATCAGATGGCCTTTTCGTTCTTTTCATAGCATAACATTTTTTTTTTTCCTTTTTCTATCTGTTATGTAGGTACGTAAATATCAGACGTATGTTTTTTTCTTTTAAAATCATAACATTTTAATAGTTCTTTTTTTCTTTAAAAGTATTTAAAAACAATCAAAGTAACATTTTTATTCTCTTTTTTTTCTATTCGTTTTTATTTTTCTTCGCAGTATTACATTTTACTTTTTTTTTTTGTTTTCTGTTCTTTTTTTTAAGTATTAAATTTATACATCAGTCTATTTAAAAAATATAAATTATAACCTATAGAACATTCTGAATTTTTTTTTTGTTCGTTTATGTTTACCGTCCATTCATTCATATAAATAACTGTTGCCTATATAAAAATTAATAAATCTATAATAAATCTAATATATGTATACCCATATTTTTATTTATATATCTATATTATAGGCTAAACTTCTGATTCTAAAATTGTACTATATTATGGCAAAATTTTTAAAAAATTAAGAAAATGTTACTTAGCAAAATTTAAATAAAAATATTATTGCAATTTTATAATGTTCTACTTAAAAATATGACCGTCTAAAAACTTTGATTTATACACTGCCTTGTTTTTTCTTTCATTTCATAGCATAACATTATAATATTTATTGTTTTCTATCTTTTATATGGGTAAATATCAGATGTACGTTTCTTTCTTTTCATAGTATTAAATTAGCATTTAACATAACAGGAGGGCACGCTACTCAGCAGCAGCAACTTGTCTTTTATTATATTTAGATACAGAAATATCATCATTGCCAGTTTAGTTTACATTCAGTGTGAGTGTTTTATTATAGATATAAAATATTTTTTTTTACATGTTGGCAAGGTCTCGCCAACATCTTGTGTATTATATTATAGATTTACTATTTTGTAATTTAATATACATGTACCGCTTAGTATTAAATGGTACTATAGAATATTTGAAAAAGTTTTGGATTGATAATCGTTATGTGGAAGGTTAGAATTTGCTTTTGAGGAATGTATAAACATATAGTTTGAATATATTTACAACCCATAGTTCTAGAAATTATAAAATTCACCCAAATTATTTTAAAATACTAAAATATTAAAAAAATAATATTGTAAGCAGAGTGACAGGCTAAAAACGTACTAACAGTTCGTACGGGTATCTAAGAGTTGCCAAAGGCAACTGTATTCTTTTTTGTTTACTACCGTTTTGCTAGCGTGACCCATTCAATTATTATAGGATAAAATTAATAGTTAGAGAAGAGAGAAAGTAAAATGATCGTGAATTTCGAAATAGTAACCCTTTTGAGGGTACCTCAGTATTTCCCATCAAACATGGCGATATAATTATATTTTAAATTACGTTCATTTTTGATGAAGTTGTTTTTGTTTATTAAGAACGACGGCGGCATTGAATCTACCTATTAAAATTGTATAATTTTTGCAGTTCATATCTCATTCATATCTTATCGTCTTATGAGATAAGAACACTTATATTATAGTGTCAAAAATTAAAAAAAAGTAAAACTATTTTTGTAAACTCTCATTATAATGAAATTGATCTCATAAGACGATCAATATTATCTTGTAACAAGATCAATATTCTCATATCAAGAGTAAAAAGACTTAATTTAGTTTATGAAATATCGTACTTGCCAGGCAAATCGTTGCCCTTGCAACTAAAAATATCCGTTCAAACTCGTCATAGTATTTAAAGTAATTTATACTATGACTTTGCATATACAGGGTATCTCGTAGCGTGTTTCGAATAGCGAGGAAATAATCGGGAACGTCAAAACAAGCAGAAAATTGAAACATTTTTTTTTTCTACACAAGATGAGAAATCATACAGATAATATTATTGTAAATAAGTTTTTAGCGCGAAGGCGGTAATTTTTTTCATTTTTGTATTAATCATAATATTATGTATATTTATGTGTTAGCACATAATAGTTGATATTTTTATAACAAAATATTTTTATGTTCAATGTTTACGGGTGCAATTTTGAAATTAAGAAATCTATAAGATCTTATAATCTTATAACTAAAAAGATAAAAGATATTTTAGGAAAAAGCTATTCTGTGTTAAAAATATTTGGTGTGGTATAAAATTTTTAGCTTTAAAATGCTTTGAGATTCACCACAAATTACATACAAAGGCATCTTCACATATCGCACCCACTGCGCGGTGATATGATCCGCTTGCAAAACAATTTAATGCTAATCGTAAATGAACTTGTATTGTTGAATTTTCTTCGTCTTCGTTCACCTTCTTTCAAAGGTGAGAGCAGTTCGATTATTTCCAAGCATTTTACTTGAGGTATACGAAAATATAAAAATTATACTTACTTCTTATACTTACCCTTAAAATTAAAAAAAATGCCCTACTTCTCCTCAGTTTGTTGAATTAATATTCATTTAACTCCAATAATACGATTAAACAAACGCTATTTTATGAAAACAAAATAAGTATTTCAATTGGGGTCTCGGTGTCCTAGTGGGTAAGAGCGTATAAAATACGCTGTCAATTTTATTCAATTTTATTCAATTTAGTATTTCAAATCAAGAGTAGAAAATATAATTTTTACTTTTTATTTTCAACATTAAGATTTTTGCTAACGTAAAGAAGTTAAAAGATATTTATAAGGTGCTAAAAAATTTCTTTTAACTTAAAATATTTTTTAGGTTATTTTTGTCTTATAACCTTTTCTGCGGAATACTAAAATCTTTAAAATGTCTTTAAATTATTCACCACACTACTTCAAATATCATATGTTTTTGAAGTCTTTTAGTCTTATAAAAATTGTCGCAGAATACAAATTTCTTATAACTTTCTTATAATTCGTAGTTATAAGATTATAAGATTATAATCTTAATTTCAGAATAGGGGGGTACATTCGAAAGCTATTAGAACTAATCTAATTGAGTAATAAGTTATATGCGTTATAAACGGAGTATAGATTTTGTTATACATGTGATTATTGTTCGTTTAGATCATAGATATATTACTCTCAGACAGGCAATGAAGAAAATATTTTTAGTCAATTTTGAGAAACAGCTGAGTGAACGTGCTTATGTATTGCTTTATAGTTTCATCAGAAAAAGGTTCCTAAAAGGTAAAAAAATTCCATTTCTAATTTTTAAAAGAATTTTATCACTTATTTTGTTTTAAGTAGCAAAATTTTTAAATAATCTTAATTAAATTAAATTTTAATTTTAAAAACCAAATATATCAATTATTAGTAATATAAAAACTCTAAATGAAATCTCTAAATGAAACTGGTTATGATAAACTGCTTTACATTATTTTAATAAATACAAACAGCTGGAGAACCAAATGTATGCACTATACATATTATAGACCTATATAATATAAGTTCTTTTAATAAAAATTATTAAAGTTTTGTCAATTTTAGATCCGTATATTTTACCATGAGAAAAAAGTATATAGTTTATAATATATTGTTAGGTAACATCAGTGAAAAATATTTGAAAGATGTTTTGATCCGCTGCTGAATGGATTAAATCGCCAATGTTTCTGATGCCTGTCCTGTTTTTAAAGTTGAGCAACCATCTTAATTGTTTTCTTCCAATACTCTTTTTCCTTCTATTTTTCCTTGATCTATTAACTGAAGTAGCTAGTATTTGCTTCCACGCATAATATGCCCAAAGTAAGATGTTTTTTGTTTCATTAGCCTTAAAAGTAGTTCTCTTTGTGTGTTTACTCTACGTATAACTTCTTCATTTGTAATGTGATATGTCCACGATGTTTTTAGCATTTTTCAGTAGATCCATATTTCGAAAGCTTTGCGTTTGTTGAGTTCTCTTACTTGGTTCATGTTTTTACACCATATAGAAGTATAGAACAAACATTTCATTTCCCGAATAGTAAGCGACCAAGTTCATGTTCACGACAGCAAAAAACTTATCTTTTTTTTTGAGACTCTCTCAATTGAACGGTTATTTATTTAAATTGTTGCTGAAGTCTAAGGTGTTCTTTTTCTACTTACGATTATTAAGTTAGTTTTTGAGATATTTATTTTTAAGCTAAAAACTTCGCTGTGATGGTTGACTTTCTCGACTATATGCTGTAAATCTTTAATTGAATTTTATACGTAGCATTATTTTTAGTTTACACAAATTATCACATACATATATAAGGTTAAAAAAAGAATGATAAGACTCCAAAGGGTTAAAAAAGGATCATTAAATTTTTTTAAATTTTAATTATATTTGGTGCATGTAATCATGGTAATCATATTATACTTTGTTTAATCGCCAGAATAGTTCTAAATAAAAAATAATATGGATACATTTATATTATAATATGTTGCTTTCTCTTTCTAGCAACACTCGCAGAGGGAATCCAGAACTCATAAAAGAATACGTTATTTATTATAAAACCTTTATGAGCATTTTTTGAGAATTTCTTAATATTCTCACATATGAGTGGCTGTGTTATATTACTTTATATTAAAACACTATATATTGGTTTAAATTTTAATCTTTTATATTTTCTCATTAATAAATTTTATTCTTTT
Source organism: Poecilobothrus nobilitatus (assembly GCA_947095535.1). NCBI lineage: Eukaryota > Metazoa > Arthropoda > Insecta > Diptera > Dolichopodidae > Poecilobothrus > Poecilobothrus nobilitatus. The sequence continues at coordinate 5,638 of CAMUPU010000002.1, read as the reverse complement.
ATATTAATTCTTCATTAATCTAACTGCAAAAAGCTGTTGTTCTTCTTATTGAAAACACCAAGTTTCTTCTGCGACTATCATAGTAATACTCTTCTAATTTGAATTAATGAAATGTTAGAGTTGGCCTGAACCAACATATAACAAGTTTATAGTGACATACTTAGTACATACCTACTAGATACATAACTAACCAACCTAACCAAAGAATAAATAATGAAAATAATACTCTCATAATTAAATCTCATATAACTCTGCCAGAGCCTTATGAAATAAATTTTGTAATTTGGGATGCTGGAAACGTGCCAATAGCGAAGGGAAATGTACCAATTTCTAAGTAAATGTGGTTATGTACTTTAATTTTTGACAGAAAACGCACGCTTCGACCCTATATTAACATGTCTATTAACGTTCGAGCAAAAATATCGGTCGCTAATAAATTTAAATCTTTAATTCTAAAGTGCGACAATGAGTGCAGATTTTCAAAAATGGGGAAACCCAACTCTTTCGAACGGGAACTCCCTTCCCGCACTGGTCTCAATAAATTTTAGATTCACATGAAGTCTGTTGCAAATTTTTCAGACCTAGATCTTGCAGATTTTTGTTGAGGATCTTTTTTCAAATCAAAACAATCGGCTACGATCTTATTCTTGTCACGAGTATCTATAGTGAAATGCGCAATGTGGTCGAAGTTTCTTGGTTGTCGAAGACTTTTTTCGGAAAAAATCGCGCCGGTTAATGGTTTGTGATTCTTGTAAATCACGAACTGTCCGCTTTCTATAAAATAACTGAAGTATTTGATGGCGAGATACAGGATTAAAAGTTTGCGAACAAAGGTAGAATATTGTAGTTCAGTAGGCGAAAACTTTTAGAGCAGAATATTAGCACCCAGCACAAATTAATTGAAAATTGCTGTAAAACGACGCCAGATACCCTGTCCGAAATATTGGTCAAGATAGCAGTTGCGCATTTGAGTCTGGGTGAATCAGCAATAGTTTTTCTTGTAATCGAAAACTCAACTAAATGACTGTGTTTCGGAGCGAGAAACGAAATTAAATTTTTAACGAGACGGTAGTAGTAATTTACCATGCCAAAGAACTGTTAGGTCTGCGTTACGGAAGATAGTGAAGCGAACACTGATGTGGCAAGTGTATAGTCTTTGTATAAGAAAACATCTTCTGAAGGGATTCTTCAGGTCAGTTCTACTAGCCACTAAAATGGCGTCTATGTACACAAAGACAATATTGAGACGGGCTACATAACGATTCATGAAGTGCTGGAAAGTTTGACCAGCGTTATATAGCCTGAAACTGATATGAGTAAATTCAAAGAGTCTTAAAGGTGTGGTAATTACGCTTTTCTAGATATCTTCGGGTGCTACAAGTATCTGGTGATAAGCCAAAAAAAATCTATTTTTTAAAATATGTAACCAACCATCCTCATGGAAAAATTCTGGATGTGTAGGATCGATCGACAACTATAATCGCGTTTCACCTACGATCATCGCCACAAGTTGTCCAATTTGTTCGATCCCCTTTTTTACCAGGTATAATGGAGACGGTGTTGGACAAGCCGATTATCTACAAATGCCTAACTCATGTGCTTGAACTCGGATGGAGCTACTTTGTGTTTGGTAGGATCTAAAAGGCGGTGTTTATAATATGACAGTGGCTCTTCTGTCAAAATGTGATGTACGACTTCATGCACTGATGATTTCGAAAAATCGGGGTGGGCGACCAGTGATAGAAAATTCTGAGAATAGCACCAAATCTTCCACTGATTGAAAAATTGATTATCGTCATTACCAAATTTCTTATGATAGATGTGAATGTAATTATTCCTTTTCTGATTCTTTGTAAAACAAGGATGAGGTAGCTCTGCTAGGATTAGATCTTAAGCGACTACGAGAATTATCACAAAAGGAGATGTGGGGTATCATTCGTATTAATTCGTGTATTCTTGTTCTAATTTTTGATATCTATCTACTGGAAGCATTAAACTAGTAGTTGAAAAGTTGCATGACTTCCCATACTTTATCAGCTCTATCCAGAAGTACGTCAATATTTTCAAAACTGTAGCGAGATATTGATTAAATTTGGTAGACGACTTAGCCATCGTGTTTTATTATGCTTAACACTGACTGTACCGAAAGTTCCAGGTAGTTGCATGAGACGGCGATAAAATTCTGAATTTCCCTTTATTTTTCTTTGTATTTATGGCTTATTATTTTCACCGCATAATATTTTGAATTTTAAAAAGAAGAATGGAATACAAAAGCCATACAAAATTAGTTTATAGAAAAGAGGGAAAGTAAAGTAAATTGCTGGGATAAGGCAAATAAAAATCTGGGAAATTTAGAGTTCGTTTTTTTTTTATTCCAGCAATTTACTTTTATATTATAAGAGTCCAAAATTTTATTTTCTACTTTTTAAGGGGCGAATTCGGTTTTGATAAAAGCATATTTTAAAAAATATTTTTAAAAATATTAAAATAAAAACATTATTTTTTTTGTATATCAAAATAATAATATTCTATATATGTACTATGTAGCTAGTTGCAGTTAAACGAAATAAAAATTTGTTTTAGAATTTTAATCCACAAAAATTTGACGATTTTATCTGCTATTTTATATTTTTTACCTACTATATTTTGATCATTCAAAATTTTCATTTTTTTGTTTAACTTATAATAATAATAATAAAAATGAAATATTTTGTTATTTGTTTTGTATAAAATAAGTATGTATGTAGTTAAAATTTAATTTTTTATATTAATATAACGATTGATATGATTATTTTGTAAACTATTTATCTTAATTTAGTTATTATAACCTAATGTTCCATCCTTTTAAAACCTTTCAGAAACAAGTTGGTACACGAATAAACATGTTTTTCCCTGGCCTGGGTTGCTGATGAATTCAATAAGGGGTTCAAATATACTTCATTTTATATTTTAATTTTTTATATAATATTTCCTGAACTGTAAGGTATATTGACAATATTTTAGCCTTATCTGAAAGATCACAATACTTACTTTCAAAAAGTATGAATGTTTTTGAGAAAATGCAAATATATAGTTTATTTACAAAATGGAAAAAAACAAAAAAACTCGATTTTTAGTGTTATTTTTATTCGTCACTAAAGAATTTATGGACCGAATAACGGAAAATTTTTAAAACTTTAAAAAAATAAAATTGTCTAGTCTTTACTAAAATGGGCCCATCCATTTTTCTAGCTGAAAAAGTTTTCCAGTTATAAAAGAAAATACTGAAATGGATAGGTACCCTAAAATATAAAAATTTCGAATAAAGCTATAATGTATTAAAATGCTTTTAACTTAGAAATTTTGCTAAATAAAAAATAATTAGGAAGAACTTCAGATTTGAGTGCGACAGCGTACTATTTTAAATTATTTGATGTTATATGAATGTAAAAAATTAATTAGGAAAAACTTAAGAGTTGGTTACAATAATATATATAAAATTCATAAATATATAATATTCATTTATATATGAATATTTGTTATGTACTAATATGTTAATATGTTATAATTTCAATCAAAAAGAATTGAAAATAAAAATTTTTTTTTTTGATTTTATACTACTGACATCTTTTGTTCTGTGAAGTTTTTTTTTCCAACAGACGTGGTAAATTTTTTAACTTGGTATTTACTAAATTTCATGAAAATTTGTATTATTTTTATTTTTTAAACATTAGCATTTTGGTAAAGTTAAATGGTAAAGTTATTAAACTAATTTTGCAAATTAAAAAATTAACTATGTAATTAATTTCTAGTCTTAACTTAGACATTTCGCATCTATTTCCATCGCAAAAATTGATCATTCTGTAAAAATATTTACTATTATTAAACTGAATTTTTTACGATTAGGAATTATTTACATTTAGGGAAAATAGTGCCTATGAAATGAATGATATATGCGAGTAGAAGATAATTTTTAAGTAGAATTTGTGAAAATACACTTAAATTGAAAATCAAATATTCGATAATTTCTTTTAAAATTTAGATTTAAAAATTGCTATTAGTTTGAAAAACATATATTTGTCAAAATTTGTTTATTGCAAAAATTAAACGTGGGAAATGAAAATTAAATATTGATTATTTTCTTTGAAATTTAACTTTAAAAATGCTTATTGGTTTCAAAAATTTATCTTTGCCAAAATTTGTTTGTTGTAAAAATTAAACGTGGGAAATGAAAATTAAATATTGATTATTTCCTTTGAAATTTAACTTTAAAAATGCTTATTGGTTTCAAAAATTTATCTTTGCCAAAATTTGTTTGTTGTAAAAATGAAACATTTCCTGCCTAGTTTTTTTTGAATAATTTTTACTAATGTTAAACTACTCTGCTAAATATACCGATTATTAAACGTTTGATTTTTTTTTCAAATTTCAAAAATGTATCTTTATATTAGGTGTCAGTTATAGCTTTCATTGAAATGCTTCCGGAAAATGTTTATTTTAAATTTCTTTGCAGCAAAGACATATAAAATTTAACAAAAGTGTTGATTTAATGATTAAATAATTTCTAAAGAATAAATTCAGCTACGAATTTTGAACTTTAAGTTAAATATTTAAAAAACAATTAATTTTATGATTTTTCGGATTGGTAATTATTTTCCTTAAGAACTGATCAGTAATTTTGGATAATGAAACAAAATTGTTCCAATGACATATGTTTCATTTCTTCCCATTTCAGTTTGTCATTGAAAAAAATTCTGATGCAATTCTTGACATACATATGTATTTCATAATGATTTTGTATCTCAATCAGTTTACGCTTAAATTTTATTTTTTTATTATTTTTTTATTGAATAAAATAATATTTTTTTATTCTTTATTAGTACCATTTTCTATCAATAATGAATAAATAAATTAAAATAACAAAACTTTACTATAGTGTCGCCAGCGGTCAAAATTCCAGCAAATGTCACCAAGCGCTCGACATTTGAACGGCTTGAGTTTTCTTTTCCACGGAAGGTTGAATCTTCAACAGACACAAAGAAAATCTAACAAATTCAATATGAATCACTATAAAAAAAGTGATCCTAAAAAGTAATTCAAAATGCATACATACTGTACATACTCATATAAATAAAAATTTGTTTTTGAAAAACAATTACACATATTTTTTCATTCTTTAAAAATATTAAAATATTTATATTTGGTTTTTAAAAATATTTGATGACATCAATAATATAATAATGCAATGTTTTTTCGGCTTTTTTTTTATTATTCATACTACTCGGTCTCAATTAGTCGCTGCAATTTATCTAACACTGTCACTGCAGCAGCTATTATTATTGGTATTAGTATTCTTATTACAATTATTATACCCTACACATTAAGTATAGGGTATATTAACTTTGGTATGGTGTTTGTAACCACCAAAAGGAAGCGAGTTAGGTATAGACATGTATATATATTCTGAATCAGGATCACCTCCTGAGTCGATTTAGCGATGTCCGTCCGTCCGTCCGTCCGTACGCACGATAACTCAAAAAATAATGATGCTATCTTGATGAAATTTATACTGTATATTTGTATTATATAAATTTATACTTCGGTCAACAATGATTAAGGTAAGGCGGGGATTGTAAATGGCCGAATTCGGAAAATGCGT